>JAIFHY010000200.1:0-62226 GCA_022264835.1 Melampsora americana
ATTCACTTTGTAATCGTCTTTTTGTATTTTAGATGTCATCTGTTAAGGCATTTATCAAAATCCATTGCATATCTTCAGGCTGAGATCCTAGGTTGATGGAATCACACATGTTTGAGAAAATGTGAGAATCAGTTGAAAATAGATCAGCATAAATCTTTGGATTGAGGTAGTACAAATAGATTCTCCATGTGATTGAAAAACTCTTGTTGATGTAATACCAGTTGGTCTGTGAGTGACAATATTTGGCAGTCATGTGTTGTAGTCTATCCCCAATTGGGAATATGGTGTCTGATTTACATGCAGTTAATTATCAAGCATTGAATCAACTGATACTCTAAGCCTGTTGTATCCGAACGGAAAAGAAACAGATTCTTTTGCTGCATCTTATGATAAGAAAAATTAGTACCAAGGACAGAAAGGAATATGACAGAGAAGGAAAAGAAAGGATGAAGAGGAAGCTTCTTGGAAGAGTTCATCTGGTTAGTAAAACAATCGAGAAATGATAACAGGAACGGAACCTCCCATATATGCAACCTCTACCAGCCATTATCTTCTAATCAGCTTGTTTTGGACTTTTTTTAGAGACAAAAACATATGAGGATCAAAGAAGGTAGATATTGTGGATGATCAGAGTGGTTCCAAAATTCAAAATCACCCTACGAGAAAATCAGAATATTTCGATTAAGCTTGCAAATTATACTATCAATAATTTTTGCTCCACTGGATATGGATTTAAATGAGTTTGAAGTTTATAATTTATTTGTCAATGGAAGTAATTTTGTCTCTCAATGAGCTTGGGGGTCATCTGTAGTCTCGGAAGCTCATCATGTTCAACATAAGAATCAAACATGGCGGAATAGATGGACCCAGAGTTAATATGATCTCAACAATTTGGGGGGGTCAAACGCCAAACATCACTGCAACGGTCCTCACAAATTGCAAGGTGGAATGTCAAGAGTCTCCAGATCTTCATCAAGACTCTCTATATTTAGAAGGTCAATCCGGATTCTTGACATCATTTGGACCCACCAATGATACAAATACCCATCTGATATCTGGACTTCCCTTGTGTAATTATCACATTCAAAGCATACCCAAAGACCTCAATTAAGGGATTTCTGTAGATTAAAGTGCTCCGCTGTGCACATCCACTTTTTTCAGACCCCCCACAATCTAAGATTGCTTCCAGGGGTCTGTTTGGGAGCTTGCAAAACACAAGCTCTACTGTGGATGCTCTTAATTAAGCTTAGCAGGTTATCAACTTCTGATGACACAATAAGTTTTCACTAGAGATTCTAGGTTTCACTTCAATTGTGATCACAATTGCTATTGTATCTATGGCGTGAACCAGAACAGATTTGTACCTCATCATATTCCTGATGAAGAACACTTTTGTACATTGAAGAGCTGCCATACCCAATTGATCTTTCTTGAGCAGATTTACCTTTTCTTTCTTTCCATTTTTATATCAACTGGGGGTAAACTCAAGTCTTGGAGAAGTGGCATAAGAGGTGATATCATTGCCTCACTTCAAGACCTTTGTCATCACAAATTGGATCAAATGGAATTTACAAAAACTGGGATGACATTGCACAATCATATGTCATGTACATTTATTGTGGTCTCCAATGGACACAATGCCAATTGAGTTGTCTTTCAAACTTCCTTCAATCAAAAATGAATCAAATATTTGGAAGAGAACTTGAAAGACACTATGGTACTAATAGCACAGCAAGGGCTATACAGTATGTGAAAGAGGAGGATCTGTAAATAATAACTCTACAGAAGGTCCTTTAAAGACTGCTCTTTCAGAGAATATTCAACAAACTGGACTTTGTTGTTAAATTCCCTTGATAATAGAGAAATATAACCATGACTTTAGCTTAAAGACAAGTAAAATAAATCTCTCATATTGAATGATAAGGGCTGTTTAAGTGAACTAAGACTGTGTAGTGATTGTATAATGACAAAAACAACTACCCTCTATCATAGATGGGGAAAAAGAGTAATACAAAAGTGCAACAAAGCTCAAGGCTTTATATATCTGATTTCACAAGGTTGAAAATTGGTTAACAGCTCTTAAAACCCCAATAATTCATTAAAAAACCTAGTTAAAAAAGCTCTTTTAATGATTCAGTCACCTTCTACACTTCTGAATCTCGTCATTAGAGCCCTTATATACCGCTACAATCACTACTGTGATGTCTTTTGATCTTTACACATTTCTAAAATAAGATTTAATACCAATTTTACCCAGTAAACCTGATTTTTCTGTATTACTAAGGTTTTATATGAGTAATTGCGGTGTGCAATGTTTGTGAATTTGATCATTAAGCTGATCTTGAGATTCTGCAGTGTTATTAAATAGATATGATTACGAGTACACATGCTCCCTCAAACTTTCAGGGACTTCAAAATGATGATTTGTCTACAGGATTTACTGAAAAAGTGTAACTTTTAAAGAGATAGATGGCACAACTGCGGCTGTATTATCAGAGAAGCGTGTCAATTACTGCTGTATGTGTGGACACATTTGTGATCACAGCAGGATCACATGCAAATTTTTAGAAACCAATAGAATTGGACTTTGAATTTGCTAGGCATTCATGAACAATATGAAAAATGACAAGAGGACAAAAGTCGTAGAAATATCAGCACTAGGATTTGCAATGGAGCGTTTTGAGGGTTTGTTGGATGCAATATGGGCCAAACACTAGCTGAAGATAGTCCCAGTCAATAGAAATTGATATATATCAGGACAAATTTCCTGATAATTTGCAAGCCACCCCTCTGCAGGCTCCGGGGGATGTCTCTGCGGTTGGTGGGGCTTGTGTCAAGCTAGGTACAGTTGACTGTGATTTGTCCAATATGTGCCAAACCCAATTCTCCAGAAAAAGTGATATCTTTTTGGCCAAATAAATTTGATTTTCAGTGAAAACAGTCAACAAACCAATAAGCCTCTCATACCTAATAACCAATACCTTTGTTTTGAGATCCAAAGTTCAAACCCAATAATTTATTGGGCCATTAGTTTGTTTGATCATTTTTTCTGTTTTTTTTCTTCTACCTCAAAAATCTTCCTTTTTGTAACTGTCGGAATACCAACAAAGATATTGTGTGAACACTGTTGTATTCCATATATCTACAGATCAATGATGTGCTGTTCATCCCATCAGCTTCCCTTTGTCAAAGCTGATAATTCTCTGCAATGCTACTTTCATTGCTTTTCTCAAAGGTTTGATAAAACAGATACTCGGTCAAGACTGATAACTCTGAGGAGAAATTTTTGAGTATTGGTTATGTCAGAGTTGACTGTACCCCATGTACCAGCGCCCTGTTTTCAATAATGGGGCTTTGAAGGGGTTGAGCGCCCGGATTCAGCTGCGGCTTTGGCCAAAGTTGGCCGAGCCGGACCGGGGTTTGCGGGAATGATGTGAATAAAGTACCGGGAAAGCCGGGCATTGGGTATTTTTGAAGCGGCCGTCAAATAGGTTTGTCCATCTGCAAAAGAGAATCTGTGAAGTTTCAACTACAATTAAATTTATTTTCTATTCAAGACCCTACTATGTTAAAGTCAACATCTGATCAAAACCATTTGAAGATTTATTCAATCTCAGAAATTGATCTATCCATTCAAGTCTTAAAAAGTAAGGCTCAAAACATCATCATTCTCAATCTAAACTTTTCAAAAACAACACACAACACACTAATCATTTCATTCATTCAATAGGACTTATAAACCTTGCTAAACCTACAACGAAAGGATTAGTTGATTCATTGAACAATTTGAATATTAAAGAAGAAGAAGAAGAAGGTTCAAATAGATATCACTTGATTACTAAATATTATAATGCTATACTCAATGTGAACATGATCGATATCACAAAATATAAAGACCTAGACTTTCCTAATCCAGAAGGTGATCATGATCACGTGAATCAAGTCTCAATAATTGTCTTTGATCCGATCGATAAAGTTCGTCAAACATTTCAAAAAAAGAAATCAACGATTGAAAGCAGTATTCAAAAATTGACGTGTCATAGGTTTTTTTTTTCGTTCGTTGAAAAATAGGAAAGATTGATTGACTTTTTATCAACTTTCAATGATCTTAATTCAGAACTGATCATGGTCATCACTTTATCAAATCAATCTCATTCACACCATCTCGACCAAATCCAAGAGTCTTGCTTAGAATTTGGGTTTGAGTTTTATGGTAAGTGATTTAAACTCTTGAAGATCTCAAATAATTTGATCAACCTCCAAGTTGATTTTTGATTATAGATTATGATACTTTGAATGAAGCTTCTATGGCACTTCAGTGTGTTGCATGGCCCAAGATTGAAAGACATGACCGAAAATCACAAGTCTTTGAAGCTGATCTGTGTGAAGAAAACGAAATGAGTAGAATTCCAGATGATTCAAACACACCCAACGATTTACCAGTCAACAATCTTTCTGAAATCCAATGGAGTCTTTCAGATGAATCAGACAAGCAAAATCAATTATTGAAAGAAGTTAATCTAAACTCCACATCAGATGACCGATTCGAAGACGATTTTTCACCATTTGTTTCATCGAATCTAACCTCAAGTTCTACAATTTTTACTCCATTTAACGAATCAGATTACGATCAATTAGAAGATCAAGATCTCGAAAGTACAGCCGAAGAATATCAAGAATTAAGTCGATTTCTTTTTAATTCAAATTCAAATCAAATCGAACTTGATCAATTAGATCTAGGAGATTTGTTAAATAAGATCAATGATTTAAAAACTTTAGGATCACAAATGAATGATGAAGATAGAAAGAAACTTGCAAGTCAAGTCTCACTTTTAATTGAAAGTAAACTTGAATAATGAAAAAAAAACCCAAAAGTTGAAAAAAACGTTATAATCATCAGATAGAATATATATCGTATTGTATATCAAAGTTTTGTATTATGAATGTATTTAAAGACGTATTTAAGAATTAAAGCCTTTGGATTGATGTTCTTCAAAGGATTTCAAACATGTATAAAACAATCCTCCTGATTGATTCTCATTCAAGCTCATCAATTTTTGAAATCATTCCAACAAACATGTGATTTTGAGTTTGATAGTATACTCATCTAGTAGAATAGAGATGATATAAATCAAACCGGAAGTTCTCTTGTGTATTGAGATCAAAACCTGCTTGAATTCAATCAATGATCATCAATTTGATATGTAAACCAGATGTTTATGTACAAGACAAGTACATGAAGACGAGGAACAAACGAAAAAAGGGAAAGTAGAATTGATAGAAAAAAGAAGATTCGATCAACGTTTATGACCACGTAGTTGTAAACCTTTTTCACCATGACCAGAAGGACCACTCCAAGTAACTTGATTCATCTTCCGTTTTCGAGCTTCTTCTTCTGCAATGATTGATTCTAATGCACTTTTGGGTGCAGCTACTGAACGAGAAATTGATGATTCTGTTTTTTTGGATGAAGTGGATGATGATTTCAGTGGATTGTGTTTTTTGAATGGGTTTTGTTTCAGTTTTGGTTGAGTGTTTGAGATTGATTGGATACCTGAGGTCAGGGATTGTTGGGCTGGGGTTGAACCAGGTGTGGAAGTTGATTGGTTAGGTTGAGGGTCTGTAGGTTTAGATGATGATGATGATTGAATTGGAATGGCTTTGAGATTAAGTTGAATAGGTTCATTGATCGTATCTCTGTTCAAAATCTTTTCAACTTGATTACTTTGATCATCAGTTTTAGACTGATTCAATCTTTGAGATTCTTCATTCTTAGCTTTTTCGATTTGTTCAGAAATCAACTTTCTCATTCTTTCTTCATCATCCATCTCTGATCTTTCTTTGGCTAAATGTGATGCTTGTTTTGCTAATGCTTTGGGTGATGAATCGATCCATGAAATATACCATCCTTTTTCAGTTTCATCTACATTCAAAATCCCTTCTCTACCCATTTGTTTGCAAAATTCTGTTAAGGTGACCCATTGAGTTGCATTCATATGTGAATGATTTTTATCAGCAATGTACTCTTGATATACCATATTGGCTAAAACTCGTTTAGTTCCCCATCTATCAAAACAAAAGAAAACATTAACAAACTTCAACAAAATTGAATCGGTTGTAAATCTTATAAGTGAAATGAAGTTTGATCTTACCTTCTAGAGATTAATGCTAAAAAATCTCTCTTAAAATCTTCACTATAATTATTAATATATTTTCCTGCATTTTCACCTACCACTAACATTTGTCTTAGATGACCTTCACTCATTGCATGACATTCTAATTCAAAGAAGAAGGAAAACCAATTTGAGTAGAATTCACAAAAAGTCATCATGTCAAAAAAGACTGAAAAGATTAAACAGAAAACTTACTAAAACCGTTTTCATCTCGACACTAAAAATTGATTAAGAAAAAAAACAGTCAATCGTAGTTCGTTTTTCTTGGGTGGGGGAAAGGGAGTAGTGATGATTTACTTGTTTTTCACAAACTTGACAATACCATCTTAATCTTTGTAAACCTTTAGATTTCATTGCATTAGCAATCGCTTTTGGAGTTCCTTTTTCAGCTTTTGGCATTTTGAATTCGGTTTAGAGTCTTAGGAGGAGGATGAAGTGGTTTGAAGTAAGAAGTCAAAGTCAGATGGATGATCTCTTGAGTCTTGAGTCTTTAAGTTGGTTCGAATTGAATTCGATTTCACCAAACCCAAATTCAAATCTCAGTTATCGTCTTGGAATCGGGTCGGATCAGAGCTCTTGAGATCGGACAGTACCGCTGTTGAGTCCGGTATAAGGAACAATGACGAAGAGTGTGGGTGATCGAGTCAGCAGCTAGCTTGCGCGTCATTTTTGTAAATTGAGATCGAAATTCAAAATCAACTTATCATTCATCATCAACCATCATCATCATCATCATCATCATCATCAAGTGACATCAAAAAAGATAAATTTAATTTTCAAGATGGCCAAGATCCCTGGTGAAAATTTAGTAGCACCTATTCCTTCTAAAGATCCAAAGAAAAAAGATGATCAATCTGAAAAGAAAAACAATCAAAATCAAACTAATGGTGGTGGATTGAATGGTAAAGAAGTGGCTACTAAACTCAATGATAAAAAAAATCAACTTCATGAATTGGTTAGTGATGATCTTCTCTTAGAAAAGTTTGATGTGATTGATCTGATGATTCATTTTCTCATCCAGAGCGAAGAAGATGCTGCTCTGAAGGAAGAATTAGAGATGTTAGTACAAAGATTAAAAGTAAGTTTAGTCATCTCTCATCCTCAATTTTTTATCTTCAAGATTGATGGGAATTCTATTCTTCTTCTTCTTCAAAACTGATCAGGAAAGTGATCGAAAATTATATAAACCAACCTTAGAGATGTTAAGAAGTTTAATCAGAACATCTACTTCATCAATGACTTCAGTACCTAAACCATTAAAATTCCTTAGACCATTCTTTGGTGATTTGAAATCAATTTTTTATAGTTGGGGTACAAAAGAAGAATATCTTTTAGCTAAAAAAGAAGATGAAGAGGTGAAAGAAGAAGTTTTATTGGCTAATCTGAATGAAAAATCAGATGAAAATCCAACTTCGATTGACCCTTCAATCAAGAAAGAAGAAGAAATTCAAAAACCAGAGAATACGAAGAAGAAAAGTGAGGATGAAAGTTCAAGTGGTCCTAAAGCTCAAGTCACTCAACCTTCTGATATTACTAAAACTTCAAAGGATCAACCACCACCACCACCATTTCATGTTGACCCAGGCTCGGTCCAAGGGGTCTCTACGACTGATCGTACCCTTTTGGCCGATATCATCTCTGTCTTAGCTATGACATATTCCGATAGTGGATTACGAGAAACTTTAGCTTTTCGACTCAGAGGTCATAAACTCGATCAAGCTCATCAAGGAGAAGAACCTGGAGTTTGGGGTCATGAATACGTTCGACATTTAGCTGCTGAGATTGGTGAAGCTTATTTAGCCCTTCAATCAAAATCAGACCCAGATCATGATGATCAATTTGAAACGGATGAACAGATCATGAAGAGAAAGGATTTACATCAACTAGCTATGACACTTGTACCATTCTTATTGAGTCATAATGGAGAAGCTGATGCTGTTGATTTACTTTTGGAACTTGAGAGTATTGATGATATTGTACCTTTAGTGGGTGAACGTAAGTGATCTTCAATGAGTTCGATTTGATGATTACAAAGATTGACCTTTGTCTTGTGTTTTACATTTTGAATATCAGACAATTATTCTCGAGTTTGTAATTACATGCTTTCTTGTGTGAACTTCTTGGTACCACCCGATGATACCAACTTCCTCAAAGCTTGTCGAGCCATCTATCGATCTCATTCTCGTTTCTCCGAATCCATGATGGTCGATATCAAGATGGGAGATAAGGATGGTGTGAAGGAAGACTTTGATTCTGCTTCTAATGATACAATGAAGTTACAATTAGCACATCTTCTTGCTCGTCATCAACTCCCAGCCTTGTCTACAGGTCTTACTGAGAAGGAAGAACTTAATGATGTGTTAAACAATGCTGCGCTGACCACTCATTTCAAGGCATTTGGAAAGAACTTGAACGTTAGCGAACCGAAATCACTAGAGGAAATCTATAAATCTCATCTTGAAAATATCCCATCAGCGAATGCTAAAGTAGACTCAGCTAAACAAAATTTGGCTGGAACGTTTGTGAATGCGTTTGTAAATGCTGGGTTTGGGAATGATAAATTGATGGTCAATCTTGAAGATGGTCAGAGTTGGATTTATAAGAATAAGGATGATGGGATGATGAGTGCGACTGCCTCCCTTGGGGTTAGCTTATTGTGGGATACAGATGGTGGTATTAGTCAGATTGACAAATATACATACGCTACTGAGGATCATATTCGGGCTGGTGCTTTACTTGCTAACGGATTACTTCACTCTGGGGTTCGAACGGAGATGGACGTAGCTCTAGCTCTCTTGGCAGATCATATTGAGTCTCCTATAATCTCAATCAGAGTTTCGGCTATCATTGGGATTGGAATTGCTTATGCTGGAACGCATCGGGAGGATATTTTGAGCTTTTTACTACCTCATGTTGAAGATATTGCGATTTCGATCGAGATCTCTGCTATAGCAGCATTGGCGCTAGGTTTTATCTTTGTGGGTAGTGGAAATGATGACATTGCTCGAACGATCCTTCAAGCCATGATGGAACGTGATACTGAGCATCTCAATAGCTCATGGAGTCGATATCTCGGATTAGGTCTTGCATTACTCTACCTCGGTCAACAAGATTCAACTGACTCAGCAGATGCGATCATTGAAACTCTTAAAGTCGTCGATCACGCGATCGGTAAACAGACACTTGTCATGCTTGAATCTTGTCTGTTTGCAGGTACAGGAAATGTATTGAAGATTCAATCAATGTTACATCACTGTGCTGATCATCATTTACCAAGTAGTAATAGTACTGTGAATGAAGAAGAATCCAACAATAATGAAGAAAAACACGAAGATGTACCTGAACAGACGACTTTACATCAACAATTGGCTGTGCTTGGGATTGCGATTATTGCTATGGGTGAAGAAGTGGGAGCTGAGATGTCATTACGACATTTTGGTCATTTGGTCAGTCATTTGATTATCTAGAGTCTTCGCAGAAGATGTTAATTGATTGTGACACCATTTTTTTGTAATCTTGTGTTGATTAGATGCAATATGGTGAAGCACCTATCCGACGTGCTGTTCCATTAGCTTTAGGATTGATCTCAGTCTCAGATCCAATTTTACCTGTCTTGGACACACTCTCCAAATATTCTCACGATAGTGATCTAAGTGTAGCTCTCAATTCAATCTTTGCAATGGGTTTAGTAGGAGCTGGTACAAATAATGCAAGATTAGCTCAAATGTTACGACAACTTTCGACTTATTATTATCGAGAACCTGATTGTTTGTTTATGGTTAGAGTTGCACAGGTAAGGGATTGATTAAATATGATGTTTGAAAATGTAACGGTAGCTGATGAGATTGATCTGGGATGTTTTTTTGTCGAATAACGTTTTAGGGTCTTGTACATTTGGGTAAAGGAACATTAGGATTGAGTCCATTTCATACTGATCGACAGATTATGTCACCGGTTGCTGTTGCTGGATTGTTATCAACTATCTTGGGATTCACTGATGCCAAATCATGTAAGTTTGATTGACTTTGATTCTAATCTGTATTCTGTTTTTTTGTGATAAAGCTGATTGTCTTGATGATTTGTATTGTAGTGATCTTGGACAAAGCTCATTGGTTATTATTCCTTTTAACCCCAGCTATGTATCCTGTACGTGTTGTTCTCGTTGTAATATATCGAGAAAAAGATGATAGAAGACTGATTGACATGAGAATATGGATTTTTTTGGGGGGGGGAAATAGCGATTCTTAATGACATTTGATGAAGAAGGAAAACCGATTGAAACGACTGTAAGAGTAGGACAAGCAGTGAATGTAGTAGGACAGGCAGGTAAACCTAAATCGATTTCAGGATTTCAAACTCATACTACACCGGTTAGATTAGGAAATACTGAACGAGCTGAGTTAGGTACAGAAGAGTTTATTTCATATTCACATGTTTTAGAAGGATTAGTGATTTTAGCTAAGAATGAAGGATTTGAAAGTGGGGAAAATATGATTTCGTAACAAAAAAATGAAAATAAAAATGATGATGAAGATGATGATGAAGATGATGAGAAATGAAAGAAAGAAAGATAAAAATGAAAAAGTTTTGAGATGGATCTTTTGTTGGGTGATTTTTTTTGTAATTTGATTTAGTTTTTAGATATCTTTCTTTAGTCCTTTTTTTAAATATATATAAATTGTGATCAAAGAGCATGATATTTTATATGTTATGGTTTTTTGCTAAAGATGAATGATATATATATATATATATATATAATGTTTTGTTTCCTTTTGTGAGTTATTGTTGAGGGAAAAAGAAGTTGAACTTTTAAAGAAAGATGATTAGTAGAGTCTTTAGAAGAAGAGTAGTTAATATATACTCCAAGTGGGGTTTGGTAAATGAAATGAAGGTTTTTTGGGGGGGTGGAGCTGTATGAAGTCAATATTACATGTGTGTCAATTAAATGAAGCATAGGCAAAGGTAGTTACTTTCCTTGTGGCTGAAATGTGTTTTGTGAATTCTATCAGATGTATTTTGGACCATGAAAGACTTCCTTTTCAACATTTGTCTTCTTGAAGAAACACATTGATAAAGCTAACTTTCCTTGTGGTTTCTCTGGCCATATCATTTGAGCCGGAAGACTTCTTCCGCCTAGAATATAACTTGAAGTCTTCTATTCCAGAGGGCTATCTACAGGCAGCAATTGAGATTTTCAAAGATGATATGGACAATAAACATTAGAACCAGTGGGCCGTGATGACAGTGATGTCCATCTGTGAGTAGGGCAACCAGATTGAGGAGTTTGGAAAGTCACTATCTGAGCCTTTGAATGGGTTTACGTTGAAAGGACACATTGGAATCACTGGGCAAGCTTTGGACACTAGGACCTCCTCAGTATTTAAAGGGTGAATTGATTGAACAGGTATAAGGGTACTGCACAGTATGATTCACCGAGCAAATGAAACCATAATGTTGATTTACAAAATTGTTTCGAAAAAAATACATTGAATTGGAAGATTTCTGGATGATGAGGATTCTAGTCTGAGAAAATCTTGATATGGTTTGACTGTGTGAAACAAACTAGATAATCAATCATGAAAGAGTATATAGCCAGTTTCAATCAAACAAATGAATCAGTGAGATCAGAAGGATGATCAGTAGATGGAAAATGACTGGAATGATTCATGGTAGACTGTGAAAGATCCATAGGGATTAAATCAGGATGATCTTGATTGTGAAAATTAAGATTAGATTCGGTTTGAGATGAATCGAATTGAGAAAAGGAATCGAATTGAGGATGAAGTTGAAATAAATTTAAATGTGATTTAGTAAAGACTGAACGTAATTCATTTATCTCTAGAGCTGAAATGTTTGGAGTTTCTGAATGTAATCCATCCATTCCAGTTAAACCTTTTCTTAATTTTGTTTGACGTACTTCTCTAATGGCTTTTAGAATTGATCTTACTTCTGGTAATGATGGTAAATCATCGGGTGCACTATTTAAAAAAGGTATGGTTAAAAAGATGAATTGTTTAAAATATTTTTTTTTCAGACAAGAAGGGAAAATGAATTAAATTTCTGTGAACTACTCACATATCAATTAATATTTTACTCATTTCTAACCAATGAAAAGGTAAATTTGAAAATTGTTGATTTGTGATTTCTAAATTTAATGTATCTTTTAATTGATTGATCGATAACCAATTTGGACAAATTATTTTACCTTTAAATTTCTTTTTAAATTCAATTGAAATCCAAAATGGAATTTCTATAATCTTCAAAGGTTCAAATGGACCTAAAAAATTTGAATTAATCGATCTGAACTTGGGTAATTTGACATTAGGGATAAATTGAATTTTTTCTGTTAAGAGTGTTATGAAATTTAATTCAGTGGGTTCGAATGTGATTCTTTGAAATGGAGGTAATGACATTCTTCTATAATTTCTTTGAATGATTTGCTTTTTTCGAATTGTCTTTTAATTGATGACTACTTATTTTGTGTTTGATGTTTGAAGAAACCTTATTCTCGATGGAATATCAGTTTGTTTTCTATCTCGTGTTTTATTTTTGAGTTGAAAGTTTCTTGTGAGGTTGATCGTTGAAGTTGACTTTGTGTTTTGAACCGTCACTTCACGCGGAATCATCATGAACTGATCGTCTCGGGCTTGTTTCGATCGCGGTCCATCGCTGTCAACACATTTACACAAACACATCTGTATGTAAATATATTTACTTTTGCAATTTCCAACCCTTCCATTAAATTTAAGCTCATCATTTTCGCTTGATAGAGTTGAAGAAATGTTTTTACTCGTAGTTTGACCTTTCATTCTTGTATTCAGAATGTATCCAGAGATATGATAAGCTGTGATTTGGATTTTTCACTTGATTTCATCAATGGAGTGGAATTGTTGATTTAGATTGTTTTCATTCATTTGTTTGGGAGACCATGGGGAAGTGGGAACTAAAAGGCATTTGCAACAGAAGAATGAATCTTATCCCGGTAGCATCTGTTTATTGGTAAAGTACGGTTTATTGTTATCTTACGATCGCTTTTAGGTGGGTCAGATTATCTCATTTTTCTTGTTCACATTTTCATTATCATCTCGCAGAGAAAATTGTCACACCTGTGTAGAATGTGGTTCTGCATAGGACTAGGTGTATATTTTACTAACTGCTATTGAAAGGGAAACTTCCATATGCATTTTCATCAATCAGGGTCTGGTTTCAGTGAGGATAAGAGGGGGATAACTTGGAATCTCCTGGTTGACATACTTCTTTATTTATATCAAGAAGATATTCTCTAGTGAAGTTAATAGAGTGGGTTGAAAATCTTATAATGCAGAGTGACGGTCGCGTCGGGGATAGTCAATTTTGTATATCTATTTGACGCATTGTATAATCTGCAATGAATTGAAAGGGATGACTTCTAAGCCAACTTGTGCAACTTTGTGGGAAAATTGAGTCAAATATGAGTCTTTCAACTCTTTCTGTTTTGTTTAAGGGGATTGCAATTGAGAATTTTTTGAATTTCTTTCAGAATTAAAGACTGAAAGATGAATAATTTTTGTCATCTCTCTTCTGCTTTCATAGAGCTTTAACTCATTAATTTGGCTCCATCGCTGTTGATTTTACATTTTCCTCATTGGATTATGACTAAGACTGAAGTTCACTAGATAGAAGCTATGGATAAGATTTTCTTTCTTAGATGAATTAATGCAGTGTGGTGTAAGGTTGTAATTATGCCTATCAACGAGGGAAATAAGATGGCCACATGAATTAAGGGATCTGTTTAAATGGGTAATTTGCCTATATCTCTACATGCACGAACGGTCCCGTGCTTTTTGATAGCTTTTTGAATGTCTAGTGTAGAGGGAAAATCAATGGATCAGTCTCTTCTCGTAGGACCACATTTTTCAATAAACCTACCTGGATCGGTACAGTCACAAACGGGAAGATTGGCCACACATTCAGAAGAGACGTCCATTGGCATAGCACTATATGGGATCCGAGGTATCAGAAAGATAAGCGATAAAAATTAAAGAAAAAAACAAAAAAAAACAGTCGCTCACGTTCCCGCATACGGGTCAGCTCCAATTCCATACTTCTTCTGACATGTCCATGAGTTCACAGTAAGGTATTCAGTGGTGATACTATATTTCAGTGCAATTGCTTTTGCGTTGAAGAATGTGTTCTTGGCACGATTTCCATCTGCTATGATTATGTTCATCATACTGTAATAAGGGGTCAATACTCCGCATGTATCAAATCAAAAAAGAGGGTGAATCGGTGTACAAACATTTTGTCTGGTCCACAGTATGACAAGTGATCATCTCCGTCCCAAGCTCCATTTATGCCGCGGCCAGTGCAGGGTCCCTACGCAAAGATATTCAAGAAAATCAGCGCAAAGATATAAAAATTTGAATGTTGTAAAAACTCACACTACCCCGGGTGACGAAAGCATTCTAGAAAGTTGCAAGGAAGGATGAAAAGATATAAAATCAGTTTCTAAAAGAATTTAAACCATAAAACCTGGCTGACCATTGAACGAAGTAAGATGACGAGGGCTCGAATTTGAGTAACGTCCTTTAAACCCAGTTCGATCTCAGCTGAAGTCTTTCTGGGGTGTGACTGAAAAAAGCTTCCATTTCCCAGAAAGTGGATGATGCCACTTGGTCCAACATCAGATATTCCAGTGTGTAGTGTAGTGTTGACACTACGGGTGATGCCCTGATGCATAGCATCTTCCCATTGGCTGAAGTAGTAGCCAAAACGAGACCACTACAATCAGAATGGAGAGAGAGAAGAGATCAGATTCATGGACAATAGACGAATCAATACTCTTAGAATGAACCCAAATATGTCACCTTGTCGAAAGCTGTCTCTTCGATGGCTTTTTCTTGTTCGACCATTGTAGCAACTTGGAGCCCAGAAAAGGAGAGAGTGCTTCCAATACCGAGTAACATACTGAAGGCTGAGATGGTGAACCATGAGGAGCCGTAGGCGATGAGGGCCAGGCTGTAGAATACTCCCAGTGATAGGGACACAAAGAAAGCGCCCAAAAGACTAAGTATGAACAGTGGTTCAGCATGACCGGGATCCTTCTCGTGCGGATCAGTACTAAAAAATTCATATCAGAGGAGTGACATCAGCTGCAATGTCCCATCTCAAATGCAATCAGAAGATAGTAAAAATCAAGATTGCTGAGCTCACAGGTCCATCAATAAAGATGCTGTTGTCACTGACAGTATAAAAACAGTATGTTGGTTCCTCTGTTATCCGCGATAATGACTATCTTTAGTGATACTCACCTCGTATCAAATCCATGGTCGTAGCCACCGCCATGTATACGGAGTTCATAAACATGTTCCACTCTTGTACGGCAAACAAAACATACCAAGCTGGACCTTGGACAGGATGGCAGAGCTGAATACGATTGCGATCAGCACAGTTCACTAGCATTGGTAGAGTGGCTAATTTACAAACAGATTCAGGACTTACTTCTCCAACGTTACACTTCTCGCCAATACCACAAAGGAAGTTCTCAGCTCCATTCTGCCTTGCAAATTCCTAGTTAGATTGAAAGATAGGTGATGTTAAGCAATGTCGGTCGGCACCGTGAGAGTTAAGAATCCCTCCGAGAACTTCTCACATCCATGCTCGCAATCTATGGTGAGAGGTGTACAACTTACCATGACGGATAGATTTTGGCCATTGGGATATGTTTGAATGTATTGGTCAAGTTTTAGTTGATCCCATAATTGTGGGTCTGGTTTGCGGGGCAAGTTGCATAAATCTGATTCAAAATTACGAGAGATTCAAGCTTGGTTAGCGCGCATCTAACAGACTCCCGAGGTCCTTCCATCATTGAATCAGTAAGTAACATATGGACTGACTACTGCCACTGGATTGTGGGATTTGACAATTCACCAATGTCCACATCCACAAACATACTACAAAGATAGACCATCTATGGACAGGCTTATACTGCTGGGTAGTTGTTCGAGTGATCATCGAGTTACACAAAGTTGGGTGGAGGTCGAGACAAAATTGGAAGTGGCCGATCGGAGGTGTAGCGTATTCAGTGTTCTGAGTGTAGTCTTTCTTGATCTTGTCCTGAGGAATTTCGGGATCGCGCCGTGAAAAATCGAGAGGCTGAGTCGAGGCTTACTGCAAAGATATCATTTGAAAATGCCTTCACAAGTTAGAGGGGTGCGGCTTCATGAGTGAGGATTTGACATCCCCCGTAAGGAGTGTGCGATTATGCTGCGCGCAGAAGTCAAGCTGAAACTTGTGGCAGCACGGATCTCAGAGGCATAAACATGACTTCCGGCATGTTTCACAATTCGAAGAGAGCTTTTATATGTTGCGCGCAGCTTTTGTCACAGTCAGCAATCAATGAGTCTTTACAAATTATGTACAAATCGAGTTCAGACCGTAAATTCCTCGAATTGACCTTCATATCGAAGAGGACTCCGTTCAGGGAAGATCCAGGAGACTGGGGAGCTTGAATTTGCATCTGGAGTCTGCAAAATAAAAAACCAAATCGAGCTATGTACCATCACCCTAAACCTTGAATACTTCATGAAAGGCCCTATATGTCAGACACTTTGGAAATCAGCCCCTTGGTACATCCAACATCATTGATTGAAAAAGAAAGCAACACTTTCAAGAACGACTAATAGAATCATTAGGTTGTTCGTCAGCTCAGCGTCTGGTCCAGATCTCCTTTTCTCTGTTTTTAATCTTTGTACGAGACTCTCTTCCCCTTAGAGGTACATGCAGCAAAATCTAGCATAAAATCTAGCATGAAATCTAGCGTTGAATTGTTCGAGAGTTCTTGAATAGTCCTAAGGGTTCAAGAACATGTATGTGCTTAAATGATTCTTCGCCTCATGTGCCTCGGCTTCCACCTCATGTTTCTCGCCAACGAAACGCTATATGAGCTCATCTGGTTTGGTTGACCGGTGTGCATTTGATCTGCCCCGGATTGTTGAATCATCTCAAGACACGAACTGTACGTCATATGTGCTGAATCGAATTTGAATTCAGGTTATGTACGTTTTCCATCTCTCTTCCTCTTTTTTTCAAGCTTCAATTCCTATCCGATCTTTTTCAATCCCAGTCTGCCGATGTGTAGGACACCGACATATATATAGCATGAAACATGTTCAAAGGAAGCTCAATTCTCGATTTGGACAGTGCTCTCTGAGAGCTGTGTATAAGTTCCACCCTTCCCACTTCCGTACGGATTTTTTCCGCGCTTTGCGCAGGGCTCTCATGTTTTGGAAAATTCACCGATCAGACGCAAGCTCCCGGCTAGGTCCCGCTGCGTCCTCACACCGATATTTCCCGTTAGGGTCGGCATGCGATGGCTCACGTTAAGCTAGAAATACGTCAAAGTTTGCAGAAATTTGCTAGGGAAGTCATCCTGTTTGGTCATGACGACACCCTACAACACCCGTACCCAACTGAGCAATCGATTGCACATCGCAAGCAGTACAGAGTCTCCCCATGATCACATATAGTTATGTTTATAAAAGCTTGAACAGGCCTGAATCTGCATCCTATCAGATACTCCCTCGATGACGGATTCCTATGTAGCGTGAAATCCCATATTTGATCATGAATTCCTTAGACTACGTAGGCAGACCAAACAAATAAAATGGGGAGCATACAGCATAGAGGGAGAAGTGTGTGAAAAGTATGAAACGACAGGGGCTGCAAAGGAGCGTACTACAATAAGATATCCTTGTCCTTGTATGATATCAGAGTGAACCGTACACACGTCGAAACAGCCACATCAGACTCTCAATGGATCGAATCCGGCTCATGAGCTGGCCGAGTGGGCAGTTGAGAATATAAGTTTACGCGGTCTTGTGTGGAAACGGGCGCGCGGAAGCGGCACTGTTAAGCTTAACATCCATCAGCACAGCTTAAACTGATCTAAGAAAGTTTTGCTCCGAGTCTACCCTTTGGTTCTTGCCCGCAACCTCGACAGGAGACTTGTGTATCACCAGCCACTGGGATTTGGTCACACACGCGTGAGTGTGCACCTGAGTTACACTTGGCGTCACGGAGTACAAACACATCCGCAGTGACTCCGGCGTGACTGCGACTGAACCGAATAGTACTTCCAGTGAAGGATTTCCCACTAGCTAGAGATGAACATCTGTTGATGCAGTCAAAAGAGCAAATGCCAAATTGAAGATAAGATGAGACGTTCTGTACATACTTGGTTTGTTCGTGACGAACCCAGTCCTAGTTCTCTACCCGCTCATCTCTGACGCATCCCACAAGTCTCTTTCTTACTTCTATTCAAGATCTCACAGAGATCTTCCGCTGGGGTAAGCATCTTTCATCCTGAGCATTCAGATTTCGGTCTCTAGCTCAAACTATCCTTTCCCTTCACTCATGCTTGTGGGTTCCTTCATGCCTGTCTACTTGCTGATAGACGAGATCGCTTTTCAAACTGCTTACTACCCGATTGTTCCATAGTATGACCACAATTTTCAGTTCACCTCCAGACGCAGACACGGCGGGCGCCCTCGGGTTCATGAAGGATGATCTTCATGGAGTCGCCAACCGGCCAGAGCAGTCTCAAGTGTGTACCAATCCCAATACCTGTTTTTGATGCCATCACATGTGATGAATTCTATTTGTATACCTAGCTGGATGCTTCAGCCGAGAAACAGGCGGTATGGAAACTGGATCTAGCGTTAGTGAACCCTTATGGACCGCAGTGGCCGCAAATCACATCGACATTGACTGCAACCTTTTGAAACAGAGTGATACCAATCGTATCCTTGTTCTACTTCCTCAGCTTTCTTGACCGTTCAAATCTCGGTTTGTAGCAATTGGTTCACATGTGAGGGTATTTGATCCTTAACTGATGATGGCGTCACGACTTGAACTTTACAGGAAATGCTCGGGTTGCAGGTACATACGTTCAAGTCCCCACACATCTATCAGTTACTCAAAAACTAAATATTCGCATTTTGTGAATCAGGACTTCAAGAGAGTCTTGGATTGTCGGACCATCAGTATTCTCTGGCCTTGACAGCAACATACATGTGAGCGGTTGGCTTGGCGGCGATGGAGCACCATAGCAATATAGCACGTCCAAATATTTACCGCCAGATCATCGGCAACTGATTTGATATACTTTCCCTCTGACCCTTAGTCCATATATAGTTAGTTTTCCTTGATATTTCGAGCGATGATACTAGTAGATCACCCTTGCTGAGCGAGATTGCTACTTAGCTAGCTGAACTTCCTGCAAATCTATACCTCAAAAAGATTGGCCCCCACATTTTTCTACCAACGATTGTGACGATCTGGGGCATCATCACTACGTTGCAAGGATTTGTCACGTCTTATAGAGGTCTAATCGCGACTCGGTCAGTTTCACCTTTAACCTACAATATCTCGCAAATATTTCTCAACTGATTTACATTCCATAAACAAATGATCCACAGGGTTTTCCTTGGTTTAGTCGAAGGTGAGTTATTCAGTGTGCAAGGTTTAGCCTGAATCTAACAAAAAATCATCTTTCCATGAAACAGGAGGACTGTTTCCGGTGAGCAGTGACAAAATCATTTTGCCCCAACCTCCATACGGGAATTGACCAACTGCCTCACAACAGGGAATTGTCTTGTATCTTTCAACCTGTTATACCCGGTAAGTAAACTTGATCTCTATAAGTTGGTACGGGCTCCTCATTCATATGTATTTTTCTTTCATGACAGTCGCGAATTGCAGCTGCGTATTGCATTATTCTTCTCTGCAGCGTCGTTGTCGGGCGCCTTCTCGGGGTTGTTGGCATATGGTTTGATCCGTTTAGATGGAGCGGGCGGGCGGCCAGGGTGGGCTTGGATCTTCATTGTCCGTGTCCTGGCTCTCAATTTGTCGTTTACTTCATCATCTGAAATCGAATCTCAGTCTCACGATTTTTCCAATGTGATCAAATCTCAAGGTCGAAGGTCTCTTTACTGTTCTGTGCGGCATCTGTGGTTATTTCATCATCCCTGCTACACCTACGGCTACCCGTTTCTTGAACGCGAGACAAAAAGAGTTAGTCTTGTTCGCCTGAAAGTCGATCGAGTCACCGGGTCTCAGAAGTTTGATGGTTGCTGAAGAAATATATTTTGCATTCAGGATCATATTGAAGCGTTTAGAGAGAGATCAACCTTTGACAGAGATAGATGAACAGTTTCGGTGGTGCGAAGTGTGGGCATCACTCAAGAGCCCACACGTTCTGATCAACGCTGTGACGTTGTTCGTCTCTGGAACTTCTTTGTACAGTCTGGCATATTTTCAACCAACCAGTTGCGTTCAAGCGACAAGCTTCTGAATCTATCATACCTCATCCATACTGACATGAGTTGCTTTGCTTTCTTGTATCAGTTGTCAACAGTGTAAGCTGTCTTCTTCCCAGTGCCGCTTATGCCATTCTAATACTCTTTCCTTCGTGTACAGCTTGGATACGATTCACAGCGGACACAGCTGATGAGCGTACCTCCCTTTGCGGTAGCTTTTCTTTGTATGCCAATTTCGCCCAATTTTTGAAGTACTTTGAAATTTCTATGGCTGATTCTATGTATCCTAACATCAGTCATGTTGTCAACTGCCTATGTTTCAGATCGCTTTGAAGCCAGAGGGGCTACAACGTGCGGAGGTGCAATCCTTGCAGTAGGCAAACCCTTAAATTCAAGATTTCCAATCCCATTTGTGAGATGTATAAGCAGTTACTGATTGATATCCAATCGGTCTTTGCGTTTGATTCACAATTTGATTTACCAGTTGATTGGTTTCATCATGTTCTTTCGATCAGATCTATCCCAAAATAAGCTCAAATACGCCTCACTATTTTTATCCGTCCCTGGAGTTTACTCAATACCACCATCTTTGGCTGCCTGGCAATCTAATAATAGTTTCGGGCACTATCGCAAGGCTGTCTCCATAGCTATCGGTTTTGTCGCCGCTAATGCTGGGGGTATCCTGAGCACCTGGGTAAGTGTACATTATTTGCTCTCCTGGTCTTTAACCTTGTCTGTTTAACGTAGCCCTTTGATCATTTCGCCGTTCTAGCTTTTTCCGCAATCCGATAGGCCCCAATTCCGCAAAGCCACCATTATCAACATCACATTGTGAGTGTATTTGATCTATGAGGCCAAGTTTGAGTTTTTGGCCGTTCCCTATCTATCATTAAAATGACTTTCTATATGATTTGTATGTCTGACTTGTAATCTTCTCTTTTCCAATCCGCCCTCTATTTAATCAGCTCTATTGCCACCATCTTCTTCACAATTCTGAACCTATGTTGGCTTTGTTATTCCAATGCTCGCAAAAGAAGTGGGCGAAGTAAATTGCTCAATGGTTATCAACTCAACACAAGCGAAGCTGAAATCAACTCTACAGAAAGCATTCGAGCATGGAAAGAACTTGGAGATCAACACCCTGACTTCAACTACGCATATTGAAAGCTGATTCTCACATCAAGATTACGATATGATAACTTTATCATTCATCAGATGAACCTACACTCAAATTCTGACGTGGAGACTCTAACATAGTTCGTTTATTTCACCCCTCTGCCACTCTCTTCGCATCTCTTTACTGTTCCATCTTGAGAATTATAGCATATTTTGAAATATTGATTGCATATCAACTATGTCACAATATGGATGACACTATGTGAGATGCTGCACTTAATTAATATAAAATCCAAGATGCTGCATTAATCTATGAAATCGTAAAAACACCATGTAAGCTTTTGTGTAGCCCGTCGACGTTCACACATAAAACATTTTTGATAGAGGTTCCTAACAGCCTCTGACGAGATCCACATGATAGGAACAAAGGATTTGGGTGAATCCAAACACCCGATGATACCTTTGATCTCCGTCTATCATACCTTCTTGTTGATCTCAATTTGAATTACCGAAAGTGGCAGGGTTCAGTATTCCAAGAGTTTGCCGGTGAATGAAATTGAAACGCTTTTTTCCAAGAACAAAAGTAAAAATGGCCGTGAAGACTCGAACAAAGGATGCAAACAGTTATATATGCCCCTTGTTGTACTTATAGTCTAAAAAGTCACTCTACAAAAACTCTTCTGGAATTTTTACCACAGTCTGTGTGTGTGTGCACGTCAACGTGCTACACAGAAACTTACACAGTTAAAATAGGTAAATTACCAGTAGCCCTATGTATGTACATACATTAGCGTAAGGTTGAACAGAACTGCTATGTTTTCCTTTGCTTGGGATAGCACAATATTTCATATTAGGGTTGTCATTTGAGGCACTCGTGAACTGAAGACATTCCTGCATAAAAATCATTTATATCTACCCTGGTTCCAGACATAAATGCGTGTGATGGTCACCTTGATTCTTCTGATTTAATGAGAAAACACGTTCTAGCGCAATTCTCACCACTTTCTCTGGGCTTTTCATCTCTATGGGCTTGTGTTTCTTGATCTTTCTAAGAGTTGTAAGATAAAGAATACCTGAAAGCATTCATATTTTGTATCTTTGAATAACCTTTTTTTTATGTCTGCCCAGCAATCAACAAATCCGATCGCCCAAATTTGTGAAGCAACTTTTTGCCTGTGATTCATATTAAAGATGTCGATTCGGTACTGCGTACCCGAGCCCTTGGAGAACCCGATCTGAATGATCCGACAAGTCTCAACCACAACATCACACGGGTCCTGCAGGGAAATTTCGGGAAGGCTCTACGTAAGGAAGATTACAATTTAGAGCACGATCATTCATCAAAAGCTTCTTTTCGTCTTCGCCTGATTCGAACGATACCTTGGAGATCTCACCCAGAAGATTGTCATCTTGACAAGTTTGTGGTCTTATGAAATTAGAAGTGAAGCAGAAGCCAAACTAGCACATATATATTCTGTTCAAAGCAAGTTGTGAGGATTCATTGATCATTTTCACATCGTATGCCATTGTGTCACTCAATTTATCTTAGGTCTGGGTCAGTCTCTATCATTCAAAATCAATCTCGATGCTTACTTCTCGGGTTCCACTCCATACCTGATCCCGACAAATTTCAATTCTCTAGGCGGAAGTGTACCAAAGCTTTTGGTGCTCGGGCCTTGTCATGTTTACACTATGGCACATCATCACTCTTAGCGCCAGTCTCTCCCGCTATTTCGGCATTGGAATCGATGCAACCTACTCATAGTGGTGTACAAGACTCTATTCAAAGGACAAATTCTCTTGATATCGCCTCTGATAAGGTTGAAGATTGGACGTCACAAAAATACGCCCACCTTCCTTTTCGACCTGATTTTTCACTCTTTGAATCACTTGAACAGATTGATAATCTGGTGACACGAAAAGAAAACATTCTCACTGATTCGATCCTGAAGCACAATACCAACGTTGCATTATGTGAAAGATTGGTGTATCTGATCGAGACGGACTTGGTAGCAGCCGACGAATTGAGATTACATATATCAAATCATCACATAGCCTTACCTGCCCATCAAAATATCATCCAACATTGTTTCGGGCTTCTAATGCACTCAAAGGATGTTCAAGGATATCTGGAATGGATCAACATTATACCAGACTCTGAGCTCCAGCGGTTGGTCTCGAATGAACGAGATTCGATTTTTGATCAACATCTCAAGCAAATTCTGTCTCTGATCCCATCTAGTTTGACCATCATCCAACAGTTCTTCGAAACGCTCATGCTCAAGGGATGTTTAACCAATCGACTGATTCGGACCACTGTCAGTCACTTGGTCAGATCTCAATCACCACAAACAGTTCTCGAGTTTTACTACGAGGCCGTGCAGAAGATGTGTGATCAGTCCGCCAATCTTAGCGAGCCTGATCGATTTCGAGGATTATGCACCAAATTATTTAATCATACCATCTTGCAATTAGCAAACCAAAGACACCTGTCTGAAGCCATGAAACTCGTGAATGAGTTTTGGAATCCAGGACCCGAATCTCCAGTTTTTCGTAAAAGATTATCACCATCTACATACCGAGTTTTGGCAGATCAACTCCTTCTACGTGTGGCTGATGAACAAGGAAGGAAAAGAGCTAATTGGAGTGACGAACTAGAACGGATCCTCTCAAGTTGGAATCTGAGTGATCCGATCGGTCTCGAAAGCTGGCTAAGCTCATCCGAAAATCTTTCGAAATTACCTCATGGAAGTCCTTTGACACACAAAGTTTCCCGATCTCACTCTTCATATCTAGATCAGACCGTCTCATCACTTTGCGATGGAACGAATAGGACACGAAATCTGGGTGATACGACACATCGTCTAGTTTTGTATCTCAGAACAGTTCTGTCCCATGGTAATCACGTCAAGTTTGTCAAATCCTCTCACATTGCAAATGTGATTCAGAAAATGGTATCACTTGGTGGTTCCTTTGAAGAAGCATCAAGAAAGTATGGGTACTGTGAACCACATGAGAATGAAGAGCAATACTTGAGATCCTTGGTCTTTGATCATGCAAAGCTTCAGTTGTTTTTAAACAAGGTCCGTTCTGCAGGTCAAAGTTTGGAATTCGAAGATCAACTTTTACTACCCATGTCTACCAAGTTTCGATCAGATCTGATTCTTTTATGGGCACATACTTGGATGATTTATTATCAGAGAAACAAACAATATGCTCGTGTGATTGAGATCTTCTTACAATACTTTATACCGCTTGGGGTTGATCGTGAATTGCTCAAGAAGAGCCAAACTGATGGTTCGATTAAGATGGATATACAGACCACATCTGTACCTCTTATACATCCCACTACTGGAGTTTTAACGGTCCTTTATGATTCGATTCTTCATACACAACCCAGCAAATCGGCTTCCTCAATCCTTTCTTCATTTCTCCAACATATCTCACCATCATCCACCTCAACCTCTGATCAGCCCGAGGGCAGTACAGCAAGAGGAATTCGATCGTTGGTTGTATCTCATCGATTGAAACCAAACTCGGCATCTTTTCAACCGTTTATGCGAGCATTTCTAAGAGTAGGAGATGTGGAAAGAGCTTTGAATGTTTTGATGGAGATGCAACGATCTATCTGTATTCGATCTGAGGACGATCTGAATTCAGAAGAAGGAGGTCCATGGATCGATCTTTTAGAATGGTGTGCATCACAAAGTGGAGGAAGGATGAATGGAACTAATTCAACCGATCGTTCGAATTGGGGAATCGATCGGAAACGAAAACGGTTAGGATGGAATGGAGAGATGAAGGAAAGATTAGTGTATTCTGTTTTAGAAAGATTGATTCGAGAAGAAGAAGTTGAAAGGAATGGAAATTTGAAGGATCGGATTGAACCTCATTTGGTTTTAACTTCTTCTTCTAATTCGATGATTAATCCGATCAGTTTAATACCTAAACTTTATTTAAAACATTCTGATTTGATCGACGATTGGCTTCATGAACTTCGATCATCTACTACTTTGAAAAAAAAAGGTTTCTGTTCAAAGTTAAATTTAAAACTCTTGCATCGAATCCGATCTGGATTTCGAAGTTGTGGAAATCGAAGAGGAAGAAAAGTGATGGAAAGATTGATAAAGTGGAGGATTGGCAAACTGGACAATGGTGAAGATTGGAAAATTGGAAAATTAAAGAATTTGAAAAGTGAATGAATGATTGAACTGTTTTGTTTGGGTTGACGAAAGTGAAATGAGCCTCTTTGAAAGGTTTGTTGAACTTATTTGAGTTGAAATTGGAAATTTGGAAGATGTGAAAAGTGAATGATCGAACTTGTTGTTTGGTTTGGTTTGACGAAAGTGAAATGAGCCTCTTTGAAAGGTTTGTTGAACTTATTTGAGTTTTCTGTTTCTCTTTCTGGTTTCTTTTTTTTTGATGAATTGGTTTTGAAAGATTTGGAAGAAAATTGAACGAAAAATTTGGATCTAGATTCTTGGTATTTTAAGATCATTTCTATCTATTTTTCTTTATTCTTGAGTTTCAAACTCATTTGTATTCTGTTCTTTGAAGATGTCAGTTACTGATTTTTTTGGATTGAAGTGAAAGCAGAGAAAGAAAGAAGGAGATGTAGATCTAGTGATTTGAGCATATATTACTTAATCAAAACAAGTCATTGTACATACAATCGAAATTGATTAAACCTTGTAGAGAGATGAGAGGTATAGAATTTCCCTGAGATTGATTTACAATGTTTCTAAATCTATCAGTTAACTACAATCTATCAGTTGGATAACTCGAAGTCATCAAGAATTCATAGAATAGAAAAAGGTTTTCCAACAAAGTATCTACCTAATCTTACTGATCCTTTGAATCATGTGCCTTGTTAATCTTAAGTTAAAACTCTTCAGGGTTTATAAATCAAAAGGGTTAAAAATAAATAAGAATCAAATTGAAGAAAATCCGTCATTCAGAAGGGTTTTTTTTCTCCA
Source organism: Melampsora americana (assembly GCA_022264835.1). Taxonomy (NCBI): domain Eukaryota; kingdom Fungi; phylum Basidiomycota; class Pucciniomycetes; order Pucciniales; family Melampsoraceae; genus Melampsora; species Melampsora americana. The sequence continues at coordinate 26,563 of JAIFHY010000200.1, forward strand.
AGTGAACACTTTGGTTAATTTTTTCTTCTTATTCAAAGTGGTCAACTTTGTGAAGATTGTGTTTCTTGGGATGAAATGTAAAAGTGTTTTCTCTATTTCTTTTGTATATATTAAGTTGATTGGATAGAATTTTAAGAAGTTGGATGATTTGTGTCAATGTAGATGTGGTTGAATGATGATTCTAAGTAAAGATGTGTGTGTTTGTTTTCAGGTCGGAGTTAAAGTTGAAGTGAAACCCTTTGAAGTTGATCAGATGGGATGGTCTGATCATCTGATCTGATTAGAGTTGTGCTCACGTTCAATCTGATTTGACTTTTTATAAAACCTCCTCTTCACTCTTTGAAATTCTCTTTCCGTTTCAATTCTCTTTAATTCCTTCTTTCTTTCCTTTTCCAAAATACCCCATTTTCTTTTACAAAGAGACTTATTTGATTTAGTGTCAAATCTCACTCTTGGCATCTCTTGATTCGATTCGCTTGCTTGGCATTCATCATCATTTCAGGATTTTAATTTAATTCAATTTCTGAAAAACTCAATCAAATACTCTGAAAAAGAATCGATCTCCTTCATTCCGAATCTTTCCTCAAACTTTATGTAAACCAAATTCTTTACTTTAATTTCTGTATTTCTCTACCTTTTTACACTTTTTCTCCAAATTTCTCCAATTTCTCATTTCTCCTTAAGATCAACTAACTCTGACTCTGACTCTCTCTGATCGATTCCTCTTGAATTATAAAAAAACAGACTTTTTTTAAACTTCTCATCTTCACTTTATCACTTCTCCTTCAAACACTGAAACTTCAAGTCACTCAAAACTCTATCAACATCACTGAAACTTTTTTGATCAACTGGATCAACTTTTTATCGTTTCATTGAGATTTCAATAAGAAAAAGAAGAAGAAGAGAGAAAAAGAAAGTTCGAAACTTAAAACAGTGAACTTGTTCAATCTTGAAAGAAACATCAACCAAACCGAATTGATTATTCATCAAACTCTTCCATCTTTTTCAATCTAATCCTTTGCCCTTCAAATCATCATCATCATCATCATTTTAATCAATCAGATGAGTAAGTTGAATGAGATCTTAGGAGATGTGGTAAGTGAATCAATCCAATCCCTCTTCAAAATCACAAGTTGACCATCCTTCTCAAAACTCAATCTCTTTCTTTTCTCTTTTTCATTTCATTTCAGATCTTTCGAAAATTAGATTCAACTTCTTCTTTAGATCATCAACCTACTCCATCTACTTCAATAATAGGTTCTGTAAGATTTAATTATTTGAACGAATTTGATCATCATTCATCATCCTCATCCTCATCCTACATCAATCAATCTACCAAATTAATTCGAAGTCAATCTGAACCTATCCTAGCACCAACACCATCAACGATCCTAAAAGAGATCTCTTCTGATTTTCAAAAACCTTCTCCTCATTCACCTCCAAGACTTTTCACTAGATCTTCTTATGAATCGGATCAATCTAGTGAAGAAGTGATTGAAGAAAATGTTCAGGATGAAAATTTGATTGAAGAGGTTGAAGAAGTTGAGGAGGAGGAGGAGAGATCACCTGTTTCGATGGATTATTTAACTAGGGTGGGTCTTTTGATCATTTGAATTTATTCTCAAGAGAGATTCAGGTAAATCTGACGAACGAACTTGAATCCGAATTTGAATTTCTTTGTTTCAATTTATCCTAACGGACTTGAATCCGACTTGTATCTCTTGTTTCAATTTATCCTAATGGACTTAAATCCGACTCGAATTTCTTTGGTTCAATTTATCCTAATGAACTTGAATCCGAATTTGATTTTTTTTTGGTTCAATTTATCCTCCCAACAGGTCACTCCTTCACATCCATCTCTTCATCGAACTCGTCATCAAGATTTCAATCTCTTATCTACCTCTTTACCAGCTTCGATGTGTCGAATCAATACGAATGAAAGAGTCAGAGAAGAACTCTTACAATTAACTCAACCTTTAAGAGAAGGCGTGATCTCACGTGAAAGACTCTTACCTGCTTCACGAATGAAACAAATCGGAGTAGGTGGTAGAGGTCAACAACGAAATGGTAATGGTGGTGGTGGTGGTCATCATCATCATCGATCATCTTTGATTGGTCAAACTTTACCTTTGATTGAAATTGAATCGGATTCATTTGTGGTGATGAAAGAAGAAAGAGTGATGAATGATCAGGTTCGAATTTCGGAAGATGTGAATCCTTCTCAATCTAATTCAATCCCTTTGGTGATTCCTAGACCTATTAGAGCTTGGCAATCTGATGGAACTTGATTCTTGGTCGTACTTCTTTTTTTTGCTCACACCTTTATTCCATTCTTCACTCTTGTTTTGCTTTTTTCGCTTTGAGAGAGAGTTATAAATTATCCCCACTCTGAATCTTTTTGATATGTATCTTTTTTGAATTTTTCTGTTAAATTGTTTGAAATCTCTTATATATGAAATCTTTTTTTTTAAATAAGATTTTTTTTTGTTTTGAAAAAGAAATTTAAACGATTTGAAAGATTGAATTTAGAAAAAAAAGATTGAATTTAAAATGTTCGAAATTTGAATTTCTGTGTTTGAAAGAAACAACAAATGGTTTTTTTTCTCTTTTGAATTATAGAACTTTGAATATGATGTTTTGTTTTGGTGAGATGAAAAATTGATTTCATTTTGATTTTTTTGATTTTGTGATTGAGATTGAGGATTATGAAGGCGAGTGGTTGGAGGGGATGAACGATTTGACGAGATGATGAGTCAATGGAAGGAGATGAGTAGAAGTTGAGTGTTGAGTGAAGTGAAGTTCAGTTTGAATCGAATGAAGTGCTTTAGACTGAAAGGGATGAGTTGAGTTGAGTTTAGTTTAGTTTAGTTTAGTTTGTTTGGTTCACAAGAAAGGAACAAGTCAACTAAGATCAGTTAAGTCTAAGTGAAACTGAACTTAAGAGTCAAAAACAGTTTAAGATTCAGTAAGCTGACTTGCCATCTGACTGTAGTTTTACTTAAGAAAGGCAAAAACCAATGAATTCAATTCAACAACACCCATCTCTTTAATCAAATCCAAAAACCAACTTAACCCTTCTCAATCCAATCCATCCCATCCATCCCTCCATCCATCAATTCATTCTAATCTGTCAATTCATCACATCACTTTAGAGATCTTAAATCATCAATCAATGGCACCACCTACTACTAGAACTCATACCCACCCTTCAATTCACTCAACCAAACTCAACTCTCATCTATCAAACCAAAGTCAAAAACCCATCACTCGTCATCCTACCACTGTTCCTCTACCACCTTCACCTCCTGCTACCGAAACATTAAACTTGGAAGACGCTCTACCTGAACCGATTCAACAACGTTCACGTTCTCGTCGTTCGAAAAACGCGTCAAATAAGCTTAATCTATCTCTTAACAATCCATCTCATCCTCCTCAAACTACATTCTCGAAACTACCCATCAAACGATCTCTTCAAGATCACTTAACCGGTTCAGATCATCCCTCAATCGAACCTGCTAGTCCGATCTCTTCTCCTCTCAACAGTCCTACCAATCGTAAAGCTCATCCTCATAAACGTACCAAAGTCAATCATCCTCATCCTCATCAAAGCTCAAGTTCGGTTATTGAAGAACCTATTGAAAGTCCTTCGATCGAGTTTAGAGATAGTCCAAAGAATCCGTTCTTAGTCAAAAAAGGTGAATCAGCACGTCAACCCGGTCAATTTCATGATGAGAAATCACGTAAATTGGTTTATGTCTTGTTAGTCATCTTTTTCCTCCCTCTCTCTCTTATTCGAACATCTCAAATTTCAAACATTATCTCTAACCTCTCCTTCATCCTTCTCTTCTTTCTTTCTTTTTCATCTTTTCTAGTCGTGGTAAACGAATTCAATATGATCCAGGAGAAGATTTACATAACACAGGCGATTCACCTTTTACACTCTCGACACCTAAATTACTTTTTCCTACTCGATCTGTCAAATCACCTTCACCACCTCCTTCACTTCAATTTGATTCGAATTTAAATAATGAAGAAAAATCAATGATCAAAGAAGGATTTCAAACACCACTTCAACACTCTAAGATGAAGGAAACGATGATGAAGTTTAAGAATGACGGATTACCTCCTACACCCGAGAGTAAATCTAAATCAATTAATCATCATCATCCTCTTCCAGTTGCAGTTCCAGAAGGTTTGAACCGATCGAATGAAAACTCATTGAGGGGTGGAAAACAAAATTTATCTAAAGGAATGCGTTGAAGAAAGAAGAAGATGGAATCGGGTTTCTTTGGGCGGGAGTTTCTTTCGTTTTCGTCGATCAAAAAAAAAAAAAAAAATTCAAAAATCCAATTCTTGATTTCTTTGATCGTTTCAAAACTCTTGATTCATCTTTTCATCTCATTTCATCTCATCTCATCTCATCAATTTGATTGTTCTTTTTTTTTCTTTATTGAAAATGTTATTCTTCCTTTTTTTTTCTACTTCTTTTATTGGAAGAAGCTCAAAGGGTGTTGGTTTATGTGTTTTTTTTGTGTGTGTGTTTGTGTGTGAGTGTAGAAGAAAGAAAGAAAGAAAAAATTAAAGGAGAAATCTTGTTTGATTTACAAAAAAAAATGATATATTTATCTATCCATTGTTCAACTTCATTCTCTTTCTCTCTTTTTCACTTGGTTAATTCTTTTTTTTTGTTTTGTGTTTAATTTATTTTTTGATTTTTTTCTTGAATTGGTTCCTTAAAAATTTTAAGATTTGAAATCCAAGTAAAAAATCATCAAAAATCATCAAAAATCATCATTTAATTTCATCCAATTTCAAACTTCATCCTTTCTTTTCTTTTCTTTTTTTCCCTTAATTTTGATTTTTTGATTTTTGATTTTTGATGTTCCACTTTTTTTGTTTATGTTTTGTCTGATTTTTCTAAAAAAAAATGTGTGTGTGTGTGTTTGTTTGTTTGTTTGTGTTTGTGTTGTTTTTCATCTTTTGAATTTATTGGGGTTTTCTTTTTTTTCTTTTCTAAAAAACAAAAAAAATAAAATCATAATGTAATCTTTTTTTTTGATGATGATGATGATGATGAAATCTTTGGATTGACTTTAGGGGTTTTCTTATAAAACTGTTTTGGTTTAATTTGATTATAAAAAACAAAGGGTGGGTTCAGAGATACTTGACTTTTTTTTTGTATATATTTTTTTTGTTTTTTTTTTGAATGAAAAGTTTGATGAAATGGTATTTTTTCTTGGAGGGGGGAGGAAGGAAGAATATTGAGAAGATGAAGTGATGAAAGTAAATGAAGCGAATTTAGGTTTTCCAGTGGTTTGGTTTTTTTCAATCATGTTGAATGAGTTTTATTAAATTTTCTGCCTCTATGCTGAGTTTTATTTTATGTTCAACTTTTACAACTTTTTTAAAAAAACAAAAATCTCATTATTTCAGAAAAAGGTTGATAATAACTGATGATGTATTGACTTGAGGTTCATAACCTGTTGAATCACATTGAGAACCTTCATACCCAACAACAATCAAATTGAACCAAAAATGTTTTTCTGATATGGTCTGGTTTTACTTAAATTTAGAACCTTAATGGTCAACCAGAATCTTATTTCAGTGGTCCTACACCCAACATCAGATGACTGTAAATAATCCTATTTTGGTTCAATCAAATTCCAACAAGAAAAGGTGAAGCAGAATTTGGTACTAAAGACAATTTGTTTGATTTGGTTTTGAGTTTTTGTCAAGTGATAGGGTAAGTTTGGAAAATGGAGATTATATGTGAAAATGAAGTGAGGGTTCTTGTTGATGATCTTTGACCAAGAATTTCCTGAAAAGGTTTTTGACTTTTGATACCTGAAACATAAACCGAGTTTATCTTTGGTTGATGAGAGAGACCAGCATGATCCACCCAGGACTCAGAGTAAAGGCTCTTCAGTTTTAAATCCACATTCTGATTTCTGGGATTTCTCATTATCCTTGACACAGTGGCCAACAATACTTCACTTGCACCCCCTGATTTTAAACATTCCAATTGTGATGTACCCACCTCCACTGCTTCATTGATCATTAAAGTTGCAGGCCACACCCTCTGGCCACATAGCCCTGCTAAGAAGGATGATGCTTATGTTATTGGCTCACTTGATGGTCAACAATCTTGGACATACCCAGATCCTACCTCACCCAACTTGGATGATGAAGGTTATGAACCTGATGCCAACAATTCAGATGATGACCAGTATAAAAAAGGAAGCAGAGACAATCCTTTGATTGCCTTGAATTCAAATCCAAAAAACAACAATCATTAATCCTAATGATGAAGATGAAGAACCTTCAACATCAACTCAACCCCAGAAGCAGAAAAAACAGCCCTCTGCTGGAGGGCATTCAGACTTGCACACAGCTCAAAAGAACCAACATACCAAACCTGCTTCAACTCCAAAAATGAAAAGGTGTTTGGCACAGCTTCAGCAGGTAAAGTTTCTTGGTCAAGTTTGCAATTGATCTATCAAGTCAATCAAAGCACCGGATCTGATGATGACCTTAAATAGATTGATTGAAATTTCATCATGGTTCCAGAAGGTATGAATTTGAATGGGATCTTTGATGAAGAGGACACTGCTTTGGAGGCTAAGGGTGACAAAGGTCTCACACTCACCACCCAAGTGAGAGAGCTGTACAAAGATTTTTAAAGTGAGCCATGTTTGGCCTTGGAAAAATACAAGATTCAAGACAACTTGAGTGAAAATCAACAGGCATAATGATTAGATACCTGGTTTTTACTGGGCTAAATTTGGAATGGTTCATTGCCCTCTTGGCATAGGAAACTGGTACAAAGTCTTACCTCAAAAGAGAGGTGTATTGGTATCAATCCAAATGGTGCCAAGGAGAATACAAGGATGGTGAACCCTGGAATTACAACTTACAGACCCATCAAGATGCCAAAACACTTGTAAAGTATGTTCTCAATGTCATATTGCTATCAAGAAGGGTTTCAAATGTGCACCAACTTGGGGAGAGGAAAATCCACCATTGTTACCTTTGACATCAAAACAAAAAACTGTCGGTTCATTTGTAAAATTCATGGTCAAGACCTTGAACAATATCACGGTCTCATGGATCCTCCTCCACACTCTACCTTGGCTGCAAATTGATGACAACAAAATTGGTGCAGTATTCTCATGATCCAACTCAAAAGGTATTCTTTAATCACCTATCTGGATAGCTAAATCAGCCAAATCCCTGGCTCAGTCTTTTCAACACAAGGCAATTAACCCTAAAGAACAATCAGAGTTGATTTTGCCTCATTCATGATGGATGTACTACCAAGGGAAGCCAATATTTCTTCCTTGATGTCTCAGCTTGTTGTATAAATGATGATTCGGAATTCCAGACAGTTCATCGGACTCTCAAGCAAATCATCTGGGTTGATTATGGTGTTCTACTTGCTTGGATGATTGAAAGCTTTCTCATGTGCCACAGGCTCCATTCAAAGATTAGTTTGATTGTAAATCTGTATCATCTATGATATTTTTTTTGACTTTTACTTATCAAAGCTAATTTTTCCAATTGTTTATCAACATGATAGCACAAACTATGGACTCAGCAGGAGGCAATAAATTCCTTGCTTGTGAACTCAAGCAAATGTTTTTAGAAGACAAGAATGACCCAATATGCAGAAATTCTAGCTGGCACTGGCAGTAAATATTGATTAGCAATGCTCAAACTCAAATCTGGTCATGTGAAACCCACCACTCAACCCAATTTCTGTATGCCAATTCCAATTCTCAAAGTTAATGGTGTTGAAATACAGCCTGAGGATGGAAGTGATGAAAATGGTGCTCGCTCTGAGTTGGAGACCAAGGCTGTAAATGGGTTAGAGAAAGTATCAGTTCCCAATAGTGAAGATGACTTAATGTCTTAAGGTTTGGCTACCAAACCAACATGGGGTCTGGTTACAAGTGGAGTAAGGAAAGTATTTCCATCTTTCTGTACCTTCATACACATCATGAATCTGATGTTTTGATCTCATAATCATCAGGTTGAACAGGTCAGCCAAGGAGTAGCCTCATTCCTGGCAAAGCATGGGGAATACAGAACTATGGCAGGCAGTGTTCTATAGAAGGGCATCTTTTCAACTTATGACTATGGAGTTTGATGAAAATCCAAGTTGGATAGTTGGAAATTTGCCTATGATGGTCAAGATGTAGTACACATGCCATTCACAAGTTTTCTGGTTGTTGATGAAATTGGTTTGAAAATATTTCAGGATCAGTACTTCAAGGTATGTGTATTTCCAATGAGGAATGGGGTGATGTGGAAGGTTGACTTGATGTATTAACAGTAGGTTTTGATTTTTGTTTAGCCAAATTGTAATCCAAATCTGAAACTGACTTTTGGTTATCAGATTTCTAAGGACACAATTTTAGCAATGGAAGGGAAGTACCCCACTACCGATTGTGTCCTTTTCAAATACATCAACATTATTGCTTGTCTTGATCAGTCAAAACATGAAGATGGAACTGTTCATCCTGGACTTGGTGTGGCCATTGACAGTATGAAGAATCAAATAATATATCATCAAGGCAAAGCTATCAAATGTGATGCCATGCTGATTGCCATGGCTATGCGCCCCAGAGTCCAACAGCTTTTTCACAAATTCTTTCCTGAACATGTTCAATGGGTTTGAGGCCTTGTCAAAGCTGCTTTCACAGCTGAAATAGCTTCTAGGCCCAGAACCAAGAGCAACCAAGATCCACCACCAATTATGTTGATACCACCAACTTTGGAGGACATACTTGACAGCTTGAGTGATGAAGTGGATGATGACAATTCATTTGATGTAGACATGGACCTCAAGCAATACTTGGATAAGAAAACAATCACATCAAAAGGTGTTTCACCTATTGAATGGTGGAAATTACATAGCTTACTTCATCTGCCTTTTTTATTTCAACTCATTGTTTTTTCATCTCTCCAATTTGCACATAAGAGAATCACAAGTTATATCCTGTGGTGAGCCGTCTGGATTGCAACTAACTGGCTTGTACTGCTATGTCATCCATGTGCAAACATACATTCTCTATGGCTGGAAGGATTTCCAATGCAGATCAAGGACTGGCCCCATGGACAATTGAGCACACTTTTGGGTGCCATCAATGGCTTCATCAAGGTATCCAGGTTTCAGTTGAATAAGAAAAGGATCTAAGTGAAAAACAAGAGATAAAAAACCCCCTAAAGATACATAAGTTTCTTATTTCATTTCTTCATGGAAATCTATGACTTTTTATATTGATCCTTCTTTATATAGAATCTACAAAACCCTGATTGACTTGACAAAGTCCAAAAAATTGTTTCCATTCATTTACTTTGTGTACACCCACCTATAAAATGCAAGATAGTTTTGGTTGTGTTTTGATTCTGTTTTGATTTGAAATTGGTTGCAGTTTATCAAGTGCAGCACAACCCCTCAGGTTATTTAGGCCTCTTGGTTTGCATTTTGAGTGCAACTCATTTTGTTTTATGACTGTTACAACAAAACAAAAATTACTGAGATTGCAATGTGTTTTGTTGCAAATTGGGTGTTGATGCCAATGCTTGAGCAGGCTTAACCTCAATATCTACTTCCAATCTGGATAAACAACCCAATTGGGTAAAATAGATCAACCATGGATATGAATAATATAGAAACAACAATAATAACGTTTGTTTTTGAAACAGATGTAATTTTTCTTGACTTCAGTCATTAAGGTCATGGAAATGGGATAATTTGATACTGAAGACCAGACCAGTATCCTTTAGTACTTATTTCACTAATCCTTGGAAATGTCTATAAAGGAAAACTTGTAAACACTTAGAGAGAAACAATGAAAAAATAGAAATGTGGGTGTTTGGGAAAATTGGTTGATAAGAAGATTAGACCTTACAGGGTGGGTAGCGGACATAACAGACCAATTTGAATGCACAAGATATAAGATCATACACCAACACTCAAAGCATTGAACAGATCAAACAACATAAAAAGAACAGAAATAGTAAAATACCATTCAAGAAAACTCTTCTATTCATATTTGAAGAGCTCTGAATAGATGGCCATTCTTTTGCCAGCCAGCTACAGATGTGATTTGTCAATGAAAATTGTGAAAGGGAGGTATGGCTTCCCAATGAGCTCACAAGCAAGAGTTCTGCATCAAAACTGCAAAAGTCATTGAAGTTTTTAGAATTGAAATTGCTGTCTTCAAAATCATGGGCAAAATTTCATGTATTGATACAGGTAACTCTCAATTGCTTTTTATCCTTTATTGTTAGTACATTGACCAATATCTGCATATAAAATACAAAAAATACCCATAATTTAGCTTCAACATCTAGGAACAAGATGCATATTTTTTGATTTTTTTGCTCTCTTCTTGCTGTCTTTGGGTTTTTCTACATCAATTGTTTTCTCTTCCACCTGGAAAAGATTACATTTTTTGTAGTGTAACCAGTCAAGATATATCAGATAACTGGTCAACATATATCCAAAAACTTGTCAAATACTGCATGATGTAAGTTGAACAACCAATTCAAGTTAAAATGAATTGAAGTCTCAGGGACACACTGGCCTTCCATGAGTGATTTGTGATTAGGGGCTGAGATTAACTGTTTTACTTGATCATCTCTTCTAAGATCATTTTGTCATTATCAATTCTCCTGTGATACACTTCATGTTACTCTGAAATCAAAGGTCTTCACTTACCTCTTCAATTTAATTACTTGGACCTTGATTTGGCAAGATCCTTCTTATATATAAGACTGAATGCTCCTACCACTTGTGCTCTTCCCAAATGCAGCAATCCATTCTTAAATTTTCTCTCTTGTACCATCAGCTACTTTGCTTTTCATCACACTTGTGACTCTTCTACAGCCTTACTGAGATCCACTTGTGCTCTTCCAAAGCTTGACCTTCTGTAGTTGGATCTCTCTTCCAGATTGGAAGAGGAAGGGTTCATCTCCAAGAACTAGTCATCAACTTGTGGTTGGTACTGGGGTTTATACTTTCTATACCCAAGTGTCAACTTGTAGTTGGCAACTTGGGTTAAGTTTAATTTCAATACTTAATTCATGGTTGAGTGATATTGCTATAACTCACTCTTGATACTGGACCATGAGCTGTAGTTGTTGTGGTTTCAGACAAGTTGCATATCTTTACATATGTATTTGTTAGTCCATGGCCCTGTACACAGGGCTCAGGGCAGACACACTACCACTACCATATACTTGACAACCTCAATTGAACCTATACATGACTCTATTGTTTTCTTGATTATATTTCAACAAGCTTGTGACAGTGTGTGGCAGACAGAAGTTTAATTCTTCGTTCAAATTTGGGAGGTTTTGTAGATAAATGTGAAATGAATACATTTGTGGTTTCAGATTCTCTTACCAAATGAAAAGCTTGTACTATATGACTATTAACTCAGAATGGGAGCCCATTTGAAACATGGACACCAAAAGGTGTGCCTTCTGCCTAGACAACGGGTGCAATCAACAAATTCAAAATTTAAGAAGGCACCCCTCAATCTATATAATGACTTAGGATATCCCCTGATTAAGCAAAAGTGTCTCATAGCCACATGGAGCTTGCAGCCGGATCAGATACACTTTGACCCAGATTCCTTCCTCCTTTTGCTTGCAAAGTCACATTTTTTAGCTGAAGGACCTAGAAAGGGGTACGGTGTATCAAACCAGTTGGAAACAAGCCAATAAATAACTAAAATGAGATCGGTTTTGGTGATTAGTGCTCCAAACATGCTCTGGTGCCTGTGGGTATCCCAGTACAGGTCATTGCACCTAGGCATGAGCTCTGACATAAAAAATGCAGCTTCAGCCTGAATGTCACCAAGATGTCAAAGTCCATGTGCAAATATCACAATGAGAAACCATGTGGAGGGAGATAAAGGTTGATGCCATCACCTTATTAGGATCAGTATTATAGAGTACCTATCAACCTCATTTGTTTCATCTTCATATTCCTAGCATCTGTTAAAATTCATCAGTGATTACTTTGAGCTTTGGAATATGATCCAATTCTAGAATAACCAGGAGCAACCTAAATAGAAAGCAATTGTAGCTAATCTACCCTCAGGTGGAAATGATTGGAAAATTTAGGTCTTTCTAAGGACTATATTGTAAAATCAAGAAAGACAAGGTTTTACTTAATTGATGTGTAATTGATGTGAAGCTCCCTGAGGAAGAAGAGTGAAAAGTAATTCTGCACATGGATCATCTTGTAGATTGTACATATCAAGGCCTGATAACTCTGTACAGATATGTTCCTCTCCCAGACAGTAGAGATGTAGGGCACTGCTGGCTGAATGGGATCTGGATTTGAAACTGCTACTGTAGTTTTTGTGTTGAAGAAAATGAGTGACATGTCCTTAACTGGATTACTAGTGTATGAGGAAGTGATGATGAAAATGATGTACTTTTCAATTTTCCATGGGTCTTGAAAGAATCAGTGAATAACACTGCAGCATGGGTCGTAGGATGCAATATCCCAAAACACCATGGCCAATTGCACTGAAGCTGAGCCCAAAGCAAAGGTATTATTTTTGGTTACACTTGCTCAGCCAATAATCATCACAGCACCACTCATTCATGACTCCATGCACAATCTTTGAACCGATCCAGGTATAAGTATACAAAGCTAGAGATTATCCTGTAGTCAAAATATGATGTGAACCAATAGTCATCAACTATCATTATCTATAGTGAGAGTGTTCAAGAGCTGATGGGTGGTAGACAAGACTGACACACTCAAGTAAGAAGAGACATGGTGATCATTGTGAAAGATTGAAAAATTGGATGGTACTGGAAGATGGCCATCAACACTGTCTGTACAACACTTAAGCAAAGGCTCCAGCTAGATGACCGGCAATGAGAGGATTTTCCAGCGGGATCGGCAGGACAGTTAATTGGATGTATGAATGAGCTCCACCTTGAAGTGCAAAAACTACTCTATTTCTTTTTGATTTCATCTGACCCCTTGGTATGAATGCAAAGCAAAGGAGTAAAATCTAGAACACCTTTCAAAAACCTTCAGAATTAATGACATACAAAAATGTGATTTGCGTGAAATATACAGGATCGATCATAGCAAAAAAGAATTCAGGAAAAAAAGGTATAAACAAGACCAACACTAGCTCACCCGTATACTCAAAATATCATAAAATGACAATCTACGAAACTGACACTGCAAGCAAAAATTAGGCCGTAGAAATTCTAGCACGACTCTGGAATTTCTGCAAGATAGAAAGAATTTGCATGAAGCACGAGGCCTAGTATATCCCCAATTTTGTCAGATTAATTGTTCTTGGGCAACACGCGTCAAAAGACCACTGCAACACTTACGATTGATATTGCACTTGATAAACGACCCAATCAAAGTTGACTTAAAAAGCAATTTGCCAAATCCAACAGGATATCCATCTCATGTGCCTCAGCGACATCTCGCGCCACACGTAGTCGCTTGACAATCTGTTGCCTTGTATCTCGATGACCGGTAGATTGCCCATTGCCGCTTAATTCATACTCGCCGGAACAGTGGCATCGCAAGCTCATTTCGTCCGCCTTGATTTGAGAGCATCTTGAGCATCGGACATCCTGGAGTTGGAACATACTGACTTGATTCCCCAAATGTTCTATGATGGTGCTCTCGATGGCTAGTTTGTTGTATTCATGGCCACACTGAGCACAATGCCACTCGGATGAACGGTTGACTGACGATGAGCCTGCTGAAGGAAGAAGATCCGGGTCGCGACAGAGATCAAAGTTTCTCATGAAATTGCAATGCTTGCAAATCGTGACTGGGATCGCAAAGGGAACGCATGGATTCTTGAAAACCGCTTCGCTAGCAAACTCACGTACTCCGATCAAATCCAACAATAGACGCTTCATCGTTCTGATCTCAGAAGCAACAGGTTTTGCTAATTCCATGACGAAACAAATCATCTTTACAAACTCAAGAACCGGTTTCTTCATCAGAATGTGAGATCCAGGAAGGCGTGGGAATTCAAAAGTGGCCCGGGTATCGGATTGACTCATGGCTTCAATTTGACGATCTGTCATGCTCGTTACAAGTTTCATGAGCTGCCGAGTAAGCTTCTGCTTGATCAAAGGGCGTAAAAGTTCCGCTTCGATTTGTTTGTGATCCGCGTCGGTCATTGGCTGCGACTGTGAGTGATCAGATGTCGTTTGAGTCTTACATTGATTAATGTCATGGATGAATAAACAGATCACTTGGAGAAAATCTTGGTGGATTGCTGGAGGGAGAAAGTTGACCATATTCCAATGCATGTCAACATGCTGAAGGTCAACGCCGTCGATATCTTCTGTCGCATCGGGATGATTGCAAATAATGCCTGCAAAATTAGTCACATCTACCCATAAGAGTTGGTCCCAGAAACGCACGATCTCTAGCTCTAAAAATTTGAAAAGGTCTCTACTATTGACTGCTGAAACGATGTAGCAAGAATACGCATACGCGTTGAACGAAGTTGTCTTGGATGTCAGGAGGAATATTCGGCTAAAGTCGGCGTATATAACTTTAGTACCGAGACGCCTAAATTCTGTCAAGAGTTGAGAAAAGACTTTTTTCATTAAGCCATGCACGAAGTGATAAAGCGCAGGATCGAACATCTTAGATGATGCACTGCTGATCCAGCGCCAGAAGTGTCTGATTAAGCCACGGTAATGATGCCCATTGGTTTTAACACTTTCAGCCATCCAAACTTTGACCATAGATCGGAACAAGGCGAAAGTCTGAGTAGTTAGATCTGAGTCGCCTAAGTTGTGATGCGAAGTTGCAGAACCTTTGGAATAATCATCGAGATTGTGAGAAGCGTTTTGAAAGCCTATTGTACTTTCCCCCTTATCCCCTTCATAAACCGTTGCAGACTGCAAGACGGCGTCGATGGCCAGGTCTACGATGCTCAACTCAATGGACGCATTGGAATATGCTCCCATGACAGATATCTCAGGACTCGATAAGGTTTCCAAAACTTGTTGGGCATTGATATCGTTTTCTCTACCCCCCAGATCGGGCTTGGGGGATGAAGACCACCAGAGGACATGGTCTGATCGGGTGAGCTTCTTACAGAACTCGAGATCCATCAAGAAAGATGCTGCATCACTTTCAAAGTTACACAACGGCACATCGAATTGTTCTGCTTGTAGGATACGCTCATGTATAAAGGAAGACGCTCTCAGGAAGTGCTGCACCATACGCTCTGCAGCGTAACGTTGCCACCCAAAGGCTTCGAAGTTGTTATCTGCTTTGTTTGAATGAATCATTAAGGCAGGAAATCTGGACATCGACGTGATCCCATCATCATAATAAGCGTAGTCCTTGTCCGAATGGATCATCACAACATAATCTGAGGCCATGCGTTTCCCTTTTAGGGTTGAAAGGTCGCGATTGAGTGCTTTGAGACCAAGTGCCTCGCTTGCTACATTGATTGCTTCAATTCGAAGATTGGGCTCATACTGAAATACTCCAGGATTTGATCTGATCTCTTCTAGGCGAGCTTGATAAGCCGTTTCATAGTAAGTCTGCATGTTGGGTATTTGTGGAGACGTATTGCGATCGGTGAGGTAGATCCGAGCAGGTGATCCTGGGCAGAATATTCCCATTGCATGCCTCGAACCACGATAAAAGTGATAGATTACGATATATCGAAGTGCCTTCCCTGAATCGAGATAAGGCCGTCCAGATGAAGGCCTTTCAATGTTACACAGATCGGGGAGATTGAAACCCACATCGAAGCCCTTGGCAACAGAGATCTTACTCGTTGAAGAGACTGTGAATGCATTTCCTAAGTGAATGAGTCCGCGTTGCATCAGCGGAAGTTGAAGTTCGTATGTCCCCTCAACTTCAGGAGCGGTAAACATGCGCAGATACTCAGAGGCATCCTCAATGAATGCATTCTCAGCAACGGAAACTTTGAACAAGTACAAGCGCGTTTGGGACCGAGGCAAAGTTTTGACAGCGGGCTCGACAGCACAAGACTTTGGAAAGAAATTCGGGCCTGGGTGACGCTTTAAGTTGATGTAGAATTCACGAGGAATGATGACTTTCAGCGGATGTAAGACTTCTTGAACCAAACACCAGACACGGAACTCGCCGGGTCTATGGGAATCAGGCAAGATGTGAACTATCTCCATCGAGGAGAAAGCTAATCGGCGTGTTTGTTGATGTAGGAGTGACGTGATATCACCCTTGTTGGATCGTAGAGCGGAAGCACGGGAAAGGCCCATCGTCCGTTCCGATTTGCGAGCCATGCGTTGCTCCTTCCAGACAGGTTTCATCGCAGCTATCCAGCCGCTGTAGTCTTCACTGATGTCCGGCCTACTATGCGAGGGGGGTGGCACAGGGACTTGGGGAGTCTTGGTTGTCAGTGTTGTCTCTGTAACCTCAGGTGGGCGTCGGGCAGAGAGAACATCTTGTGGGATCGGCTTTTGTCGAGAAAACATGTCGGTGATCTTGTGCTGTTTGAAAGTGTCCTCTCGTATGGCCAATCGACGCGCGAGCCAGTCTGGATGATGTATTCTCGGTACAGGATTTGAAACTTTCTGCATGGCAGCAGGGATGGTGATCAGCTTTTGAATGACAGATCCCAGCCGCTCTGTGTAATAAGGCCAGTCAAGTATGGATCGCAGAGACAGATCAACCAAAGAGTTGTCTTTGAGCCATCTGCGAAGGTAATGTTGCTGTATGCTAGGCTCAGCCGAAAAGATTGCAACTGGGACTGCTCTTTCGGTGACGGGAGATCCATAAGGCTTCGCCGAGATGATAAACCGACACGATAGACCCTTATCCTTCACCATTTGCTCTCCCAAAAATTCAGAAAGGCGTTTGGCGGTACGAATGGATGTAGATTTTTGAGCTCCATATTCTGCGAGGGTCTTCGACATACTTCTGTTTTCAGAAATAAGTTCAATGAGTTCTTCATCGTGCATCGAAATGGCTTTTGTGGCCAAGACATCTAGCCATCGATTGGCGACTTCCGCAACTGCGTCATAGCACTCTTTCAATGTACTTCCTTTCAAAAACTTCTCAAAGATCGCAGTTTGAAATATTTTGATGAGCTGCAGTTCACCACGACGTTTGACTTCGAAGCCCTTGAGCTCTGCAAGAGACCCATCAGGATTAAAGACCGCGTAGCGTTTCTTCAATAACTTATCCTCCTCCTTGGAGGATGGCAAGATCATGGCTTTGTATGGACCGTCCAGTTCAAAGAATATACTGTTTTCAGCACGTACTTCGTATTTCTTGAGTTGTGGGTTGAATTCGTGATATTGATGATTGGTGAACTTCTGATGTACAAGATGATTTAGCATGGAACATGGATATGATATGCGATACGTTTTCCCGTTTGAGAGCTTGAAGTTGAAGTTTTCTGGAAAAATGCCAGGAAGCATACACCATATACCATCCGTGTCTAGCTCCAACGGTCGACCGACTTCTTCGATGATCTCGCGAGCCATTTGAATTATTTTGGCACCAGTCAAACACGTGATTCCAGCCATCTCCATCGAATGCCATCGCGCTCCTTTTCGCATCACATATCCATAGAACGAATTGAGGATGCACTTATGTGCAAGTTGCAAAGAATCATAAATAACGATCATCTTCTTTGCCTCAGCGATTTCTCCAACAGATCCGCCGTTTTTCTGGGTAACTTCGGCCGTGGTCTTCCACTGTTTGTGAAGCCCTTTGTACTTGTATCGACGATCTCGAAATGCCCTGACAGTATCAATATAAAATGGGTTTTCTCGTTGGCAAATGATCGCCTCTTTCTCTACAATTTTGGTCTCATGAGTCTTCTTGTAGACCTTCCTCGAATAATCTCCGAGTCTCTTGTGGAGTAAAGACGTCTGTTCCGCTGGTGCCAAGTCGCTGAATTTGCGGGGAGCGTTGTTCGGCCATTTCGCTGGAAAAGACTCTGATTCTAAGGCATTGCGAACCATCTTGTACTCATCCAATTTAGCAGGAAAATATTCCCCTCGCCATGCCCAGGTCATTCTGCGATCACAAGTTTTACCTGGCCGATTGAAATCGCAAGCAGCACATGTGGCTTCATCGACAACCGAGTCGGGTTGAAGACGATTGGATAACATGATGTTGGGATACATTGCTGCAACATCAAGATGATAGATAAGAGGAGTGTCTTGTCTACTAGGGTGATCACGCATCGTTTCAAGCCCGGACTGAATCGCTGATTTGATCTCATCATAATTGACGACGTCCTCTAACGAGTATTGACCTTCTTCAACGATACTGAATTTCAGGGCGCTATCCAAGTCGTCTATAAGCTATACAGTCATATGTACAAGTGGTCAGCTCAAAACATAAAGGTACGGTTTGATATCACATCTGTCGGGCAGGGCAACACTAAATTTACTTCCTGACATCTCCTTGGCACCAACTTGAAATCAGATGGTATGTCTGACCTGAAAACACCGGCTTCCAGTGCTTCTACATGACCTCCTACGTAAGTCTCGTTTTCCAACAAGTGGCCTTCATACATGGTTCCATGTGCGTTGACATGTCGATTGGGCATGATAATCTCTCCGACATAGGCTTCTACCTGAGGGACATAGTAGCCAATGAGGCTGTCAGAAACTCCGTGGGATACATCATCATGATGGCGGTGTCCTCACCATCAAAAGCGTTTCACACAAAGTACCTGATCCTTTACGCAAGACCTCATCCGGATTGAGGGGGATAATGTTACACAGAGAGAAGATGAAAGGATGAACATATTTCATGTACAAGTAGTAAGTGGCAACAGCATCAGAAACTGAATACTGCGCTAAAACTTGTGGTTGTTCGATTGCGTATCTACATCAAAAAAAGGTCAGGCTAGCTACGCGCAGTAGAGATAAATTAGAGATTGTCAACGAACGGTGTCATGAGTTCTGGATCAAGCTCAATGGGATTGTAACCCAGTTTAGCAACAGTCACGGCTTTCAAACCTTGACTACCCTGGGGTAAGTAAGAATCTCGTTTCACCCATCTGAAATACAAAGCCAATATCAATAAAGGCTGATCCAGAAGTAATCATCCAAGGACAAGGCAAGTACCTGAAACAATCCATATGGATACACGTCCTCGACTTGAAGTCTCCTTCGGAGTCTAGACGAAAGCCGGTTTCTTTGAACATATCGATACCATGGGCTGATGCCCTCGCAGCAACGAAAGGAAAATCAAAACTGTCTCCGTTGTACGTGGCTATCACGGTTGGTCGAGATTGTTGAATGTGTTCAAACCAGCGTCGGATAAGAGCAGACTATGGCAGTTGTACAAGGGCAAGAAGCGATAATCAGAATTGAAGTTGAGGCGTGAAGAGTAGATTGAGGAAAACGTGATCAACTCACTTCAGAAGCCTCATTGAATATGGTGAATGGGCCATCATACTCAGGTTTAGGTGTGTAGTCGAAGTCATCGATATCGTCCCCCACAATCTCACGATTTGTTATCAAGAATCCCTTGAGCGCGCATAGCTTTTAATGAGCTATAGTTCACTTTGCAAAAATTACTTAGAATACATACCTGACCATCAATCATGTAAGATATCATCATGATCTGATCGGAACCGGACTCCGGGAACTTCAGTGGAGCCTTCGTGGTTTCGATATCATACGCCATGACAACAGGCTCAGCACGTTCAACTCGATCCGGAATACGAACACATGTGACTTCTTCATGAGAAGCCGTGACGGTATACCATAACCCGACACGTAAATCTACATGGGGATGCGCCGCATCAATATACAAATATACGTAGATGTTGATTGAACAAGAATTTGCTTGCCTCTATCAATGGCAACTCGCAAATAGTATGGCACATCATACTCCCTGATGTCAATTATCCACTCAGATGGGTCCGTCGCTGCGGCAGGGGCTGCGTGCGATTTTGCAGTGGCCACAGATTTATGCTTGTTTCGTTGAGCTCCTCCTTCGGCCTCGAGGAAATCGTCTTCCTGAGTATATTCGACGTCCTCCATGTCAGCCAGGCCAAAATTTTCGCATCCCCCTTGAATCATTTCAGCATAAGTGTCCAAGGCATCCATTTTATCACGATTCTTGGTCGCTAGTGACAACAATTCGCGCCGGACACGAAGAAGCAGTTCAACATTACGGAAGTGTATCTTTATAAATTGTCGCCGGTAGCCTGTGAGATGATTTGGCTGTGTGTTCAAGATGAAAGAGCAAGGTTGAAGTACTCTTTACGAAGTAAGAATGTTTTGAGAGCTTACCAGTTGCAAATCTTCCTTGAACACCCTCTCAGATTTGAAGATTAGACTTTCGAACCTCCGTTGCAACCAATCCTCGACCTCGGCTTCCTTCCCGGAGCGACTTGCGATGTAGAAGTAAGGTTTATACGGCATTGTCGCCCTAAACATTTCCCCGTCGTCTTGGATGAAATATAGGTCGACGGCAGCAATTGGCTGTGAGGTTGACTTGTCAGCCACGGCTTCGGTAGAGGATTCTTGAACGAGTGTCTGGAGAGGGAAAAACGTTAGTCGAACTTAATGCACCAATGTTTTGAAACACAAGGGCTAATCACCGGCTGAATGTTGATAAGCCAGCCCACTCTGGGACTGCCGTCTTCGAACCGAGCAAACCCCAGTTTTTCGTCTAGCTCATGGTTTTGTACGGCATCATTCCATTTCTCTTGTTGTTCAGTTCCTTCTCGGTCAGCATGAGATTCGAGGACCAACCCGTCAGCAGTCCGAGACACAGGTGTTGAACCGAATTTGTTGGTAGATTTATAATTTCCGCGTCCTCGAAATCGCGATCCTCGTCCCCGCGCATTATAATTGGATCCTGACTTGCCTCTGAACCCGCGCTGTCCAGGCATGTTCAACGAGACCCAGAAACAGGTTATGAATAAAGTTGATATCGATGAGCGATGAGCGATTGTCAATGGGCGCGTCGCGCTTGACCTCTCTGAAGTCAAAACGCAGCCCGGAAAGATGCGGTACCGACCTGACCGCGAGTCTCGTGATCACTGAGCCGGTCTCGAGCCTTCACAATCAATTTTCGCGAAGATGATAAGATTCATAGCACGGAGAAAAGGAAAGTGGAATCGTTCGTATAGACATAGTGGTAGCTTGATCATATCTCGTCCAGTCTATTCCAACAGTCAGGTGCGTTGAAGTTTCTCCTACCAAAGTGAGCATATTGAGTGTAGCGTGTGATCGCAAGACAGTCAATGGCCAATCACAACACAAAAGAATGGCACTGTTTGACGATTGGACAATGAAGGTGTAGTGGTACGGAGATCTCTGACTGAGGAGATTGGTGTAGTCAAATCAGATTCAATGCACGAGGGGCCAAATGCACGAGACCTCCCATCTACTTCAGAGCATGTGCCCTGTGAAACCCGTGAGAAAGACCAAAAAACGGAGCCTCAAGTACTAAATCGATTGCAAAAGAGCAACAAATTGCATTTGAGGAAGGGGAAGAATGCCATAGGGCATGACTGCAAACCAATATATGAAGGAAATTGTAGGCATGTTAAAAGAGATAAATCTACACAGGTCAGAGAAAACTAGAATATAATTTATACAATGCGTTGTTGTGATTTGCAATTATTCAATTGGTGTAAAAAAGGCATTGTCTGATGACAATTAGTACGAAAGAGGCAAAAATGTACCTAAGCTAACAGCAGGGAGGTATCAAACCTGGGCCCTTATTAATAAAACGGGACTGAAAGAGTAGTTCACAACAGCATGGACGTATCAGATGTTGTGGATGTCCTTAGGAAGCGACGATATTAAAACTGACCTTCGAAAACATGATCTGAAGCTTTATCATTTTCACCAGACGGACTAGCGCGTGCAGTTGAGTCCAATCTAGATGAGCAACCTGCTTCTTGACGTGGGCTGCCATCGTTGGTGATTACCTCAGTGAAAGTCTTTTCCACTGTGTCCACAAAGTTCAATGTAGCTCGTTTGGATGTTTGAAACCTGAAAGGCTCATTGTCAAGACGGTGATTTTTTATATCTGATGGTTTGGTTATGTGAGCACCTACGTTTCACTATTCGTGATATCCCCCAGTGTTTTGGTAAGGTTGGCTGTCCATTGACCCGTGGTGGAGTTGAGGAAGTCGAATGTAGATCGCCGGCTTTGATGTTTTTGATTTGACTGGTGATTAAAACCGATTGTCTTCGTAGAGTGAAATGGATCAGGAGGCTGATTTGTTAGATTTTCTTCGGCTGCCAAAATTCCCGTGGTGATGGAAGGGTCATTGCCTTGCCTCTCGTTAAGGCCAGATGGAGTGGATTGACCTCGAGATACAAACTGGGCCGTTGGTGACCGATCGTCATGGTCGTTAAGCGCGATCAGCTTACTTTCAGTCTCAATCACACAAGGCTCATAAGCAATTTCAGCACAAGGACTACGGCCGGTCGAACAAGATTGAATGGGTGTCTGGTTAGTAGTATTTGTTTGATAATGGACGGCGGTAGTTGTCGCGCTATCTGCGTCGGAAAAAGAGGTCGGGTCGATTGAAGACATTGATGTTCTATGACTACTGTCGGCATCGAAGCTGTCAGTGACGCTATTGGAGGTGCTACTGGAGCTATGAGCGTGAGTCCGCATACGAAGCTGAATGACGGGAGATGATGGAGATGAAACGGTAGAGGGTTCGCGCTGAAGGGCGCTTGATACAGCCTCATCTCGAGTCTGAATTGACTGTTCAAGAAGTAGCTGTGTCTGCATGGTTGGACTGGTTGGGCTGGTCAACATTGGCTTGTGATGAAGGCTGTATTGATTCGCTGAAACGACACCATCACGCGCAGTGCGACTGCGTAAGGGGGAAGGTGTTGGGCCAGGAGTGTCGGGCGTTTCTTGAAGAAGGTCTAAAAATCCTTTACCAATGCCACCAACCCACTTTTTGGCCACAGTGCTGACGGGCCCAATGTGCTGTAGAAAAGGGTCCCACGAGATCAAATCTGGTCGAAGGCTGTCGGTAGATGCAGTTTCACGAGGCAATTGATACGAGTGATGCCCCGTGTCGTGCAAGTTCGTAGAGGCCTCTTGGCGACGGGCAGCTTCCGGCTTGAGGTCAGAAATGGAGTTTGACAAGGGGCTCAAAGAAGGTTGCTTTTCCAGTCCTGAGTCTAAGATTGATGATTGTCGACGTGAATCTACAGTCGGGGGGGAACCACCGGCGGCTATAGTGGGGGAGGCCAAAGATCTTCCAATGACGATTTCCCATTTCCTCTTTAATTTTTGCAGCTCGTCTTCAGATTTCCGCAGTTCTGTGTGGGGCCAAGCCATCATAATTTCAGTAAGGATGTATGAAAGGTATAAACTATCCAGGAGATAGAAGGGAACGTTGGATACCTTCTCTGAGGTCCAAGCATCTGCGTTCCTTCTTCGCTATGAATGTCAATAGATCTCTGTGTTGCTCTACCAGACTCAACGGTCTATTCGGAGCGGAAGATGACGGATTGGATATCGAGGTGCTTGTAGATCCCGTTCTACTACCGGGAGTGCGGTTGGTCTTAATAGCAATTCCCTCAGACGCGGCCCAGGATTGGGGAGTTGGGACCCCATTTGGTACTTGTCCGGAGTTTTCCACAACAGAGCCCACCGTATGAAAGTGGTCATACAAATGCAAAGGTGACAGTTGAAGGCTATGCCGATTGGGAGCAACTTTAGGTTGTGTCCAAGTTGAAGCTAAAGATGAACGCGCATGGTGAAAATAGGTACGGCTGGCTTCGTCGGGCGGACTTTTACGGTAGCTAATTGAGCTGCTATGACGTCGGTGCATGTCTTCGGCACGCGCCTTATTAAGACGGGGACCACCGAGCGATGAGGGCCGGCTGGGACTCAGGGGAGAACTGATGGGCGAAGTGGCATCTTCTTGCGGAGGATGAGTGGTTTTGGTGGGCGTGTGAGACATGATGGTGCTAGTTAGGTGATGAAGTATTGAGGCTGGGTGGTTTGATCATGTGTGATGCTAAATCGACATGAAATGAGCGAGAAAATGTCGTCAATAAATAAATGATGATCGTGAGATGGAAAGGACACCCATGTTGATGATGGATCAGAGTAGGATGATGAACTCAAATTTGCAGTCTCACCATGATGCGAACTGTACCCCCGCGCCCCAATTCGGTAAAGAAAGTCCCATTGGCTCACAGTAGGGCTGTGGCGCGGACCTCAGATATCGGGGCCGGCCGCCCGGCTAGGCCCAGACCTGAGTACACCACCAAGACAGCTTTTTGCGTCAGGGTGTCGGGTTGTGTCCGAGATTGGGGACAAAACCGGATGTCCACTCCAGGGGTGCCAACATGACATCCATGGGCAAATTTATCCGCGGAGGATCCCGTAGATGTGCAGGCGTCGTCCTTGCTGGGATGTCATGCTAGCACTCTATGCTTGGATTGCCTAGGGATGCCCAATACAGAGGGCATCCCTAGTGCGTACTGTAGATGAACAGCAGTCATCTAAACTCCGATGACCAAAGGTAGTTGGAGAACCGGGTATCTACATAGGTGCACACCACAGCATCCACAAGACGCTGAAACGCCATCACTCAGCCATCCCAATTGTAAATTGTGATAAGTGTGGCAGCCTTGAGATGGAGTAAGGACTTATGTAATTACGCCATAAGATAAAACTTTAAGAAACAAATAACTTATCAAAACAGATCTGGATCAAAGAACCTCAACATTCATCTGCTCTAACCACTTCTGACTTACATTTCATCTTCTCAACCCAAACCTCAATCACAACATAGCTTTAGTAATCAATCAACTCATTTTCAAGCGATCTCATTCCCTTCACCTAATCTTAATCAACTCATCACTTGATCAAACTCAGTCCAATCTCATCCTTCTCATCTTCAATCAAAGCAATTGGGAATATCCCACTTTTTATCATCAATTCTTTGATTCATTGTTTGTCAATTCTTTGATCCATCAGTTTCATTGATTCATTGATTCATCGAGTATCAGTTTCTTGTTTTTACCCATTGATTTAATCAAGTTTCATATACAAGATTATCATCATTCATGCACACTTTCTGAAGCTTGGGAAACACAAGTTGATCAAGATGCTACAAGAATAGAAATCAAGAGTATGCCAACATGCTCAAGGTTTTGACTTGTCAGATCTTCATGGCATTAGAAATCGTGTGGGCACAAGATGAAACTATGAATTGATCTGGAACAGATACAATGATAGATGGGTATAGAACAATGGCAATGTTAAAAGAGATCTCATTGATTGGATTTTGTCAAACAACAGATGCAATAGCACCAATGTTACCATTCTTAATATACGCTGCTTTTATCCTCTTTCTCACTGTCATACTTTTTATCATTTGTATTGTTTTTATCATTTATATTTTTTTATCATTTCTATCATTTTTATTGTTTTTATTATTTTGATCATTTTATTCTTTAATCAATTTGATCATTGCATTTAAATTACAAATGATGTATATTATTCAACATCAAAAGGATACTTTATAAGAAACACAAACCCATGGATTGATCCTTTGAGGATTGATGCTCCGACTACCCTTACGGCATACGCTGACGGATGTCAGGTGGATGTTGGTTGGCCATCCTCTACCTGCCCGTTGGGCTCTGTTTGGATGTCCCCACTTGGGCGTCCACAAACCCATTGACCGTTGTGTTGTGGGTGGATGTCCGTCCCCCACCAAGAAAAAACGGACATCCACAGGACACCCAGGTGTCCTTGTGGTGTACACCACAAAGACACTTATTTGTGTCAGGGTGTCCGGGCATGTCCGAAATTGGTACACGACCCAACGTCCATCACAGGGATGCTGGCCTGACATCCACGTGCGGATTTATCCGCAGTGCATCCTGTGGATGTGCAGGTGCTGTCCTTGCTAGGATGTTGTGCCAGCATCCTGTGCCTGGATCTACTAAGGATGCCTGTCACAGAGGACGTCCCTTGTGTGCACGTTAGACAAGCACCAACGCATCTAAACTCCAATGACCAAAAGGTAGTCGGAGCACCGGGGATCTGGAGCTTACCACACTACAGCATCCACCAGACGCCAACTTGCCATCACTCAGCCATGATACTCCAATTGACTACTGGTAAGTCATATTTCTTCGTTGTTTCTTCCAACTATCTGTTTTGACAAAGCTCTTATTGAATTGTCTCGATTCCCTCCGGATCGACTCAAATCCCTCTGCATTGCCTCTTGCACACTTTTAAACATTCGAATTTGCTTGAATTTCATTGGTTGGGCTCTTATGCTCTTGAAATACATTAAATCATCTTGATTCCCTCCGGATTGTCTCAAATCTCTACGCATTGCCTCTTCACACTTATGAACAATCAGCTATGCTTGAAAATCAACGGATAAGCCTTAGCAAAAACATCATCTGCCCATAACATGGATTCATCAGATGTAACTGTTGTAGATACTCGTGAGCAATCCCATTCACTTTTCATTTTTGCCACATTATCTCGTTTCTAAAATGATTTTCTATAGATTTTGAAAGATTCTGCTCTGGAAAAGGCTCCAAATACCGTTGTACATTATGTAAGGGTACCGCTATGAATGCAATTGAAGATCACAAGGATTTACCAAGTCACCAAGCTAGGGTCGCTTCTCAAGAGGCTATTGATTTCATTAATCAACCGCATCTTAGATCATTTCTTCAGAACAAAAATATTGATTCTTCTGACAAAGGAGCATCAGAAGATGAAGAACAAGATGATGCTATGATCATTGATGACAGATCATTGTCTGAAGATCTTGGTTACACTGAGGCTCTTACACAGCTTTTAACTGGAAATTATAGTGATTCTGAATCTGAACATTCCAATAGCTCTGAGAACATTTAACCACCTGTTGAGCTCCCCAACGTGGACTGGAAGGCACTTCTTTTCAACAAGATTCAGATGGAATGAGTGGTTTGGATATAGAGGATGTAGAATTAGAAGAAGATACAACTCAACAGACACCTCAAATTAATACAGACTGGTATCTTTTCACAAAGGAGGTGTGTCTCTCAATTCTCTTATATACATTTAGTTTGATCAATGACCAAAGTTGAATCTTGTCCTCTAGCAGGTTGTGGGATTATTGTCTCTAGGATCTGGACGCAACCTGGTATTGGAGAGCCAGTATGAGCATAATCAAATGTTGTTTGGTCTCTTCAACATCTCTTTACCAGCGTACCGGACTCTAGGACAATTATGATCAAGGATGTGTGCACGTTTTGGATTCAATGTGAAGGACTGGGAGAGCCCCCTACAAAACCCATGCTATGGATTGAGTATCAAAGAGATTGTGGCTCAGGGACAATATGTCTCTTATTCCACAACAATAAATATTATGGAATTATTGACAATCTTATTTGTAACAGGAGCTTTCAAATCCTGTTGTGATGAAGCACTTGATTTTCATCCCAGAATATGATCCCAATAAGCCAATAAACCAATTGTCTCAGTCTAAGAAGTGGCGGGAACGATTTTCACGGAATCAGAGACTCCAAATGATTACCTCAAGAGCTGGACACTTTTTCCTCTACAAACCTATCTGTCAAACTTCAGGAGAGTGGATTGCTCCCCTCTTTTTCTTCCAACAATCCGGAACAGTCTAGGCAAAATGTTTGAAGGCATCAATCATTTCTCAAGGAAAAAATCCCTCCAATATCAAGATTCTTGTGAATGCGGATAAAGATTTCCATTCTCCCTTCTTGACTACAGTTGATATGGATACTATTACTGCCACCTTTGTGGAGTCAAATGATAGAAAAGGTATTCCTCTGAAGGGATGATATGGTCAAGTAATGTATTGTGAGTTATTTCATTTTGTATACTCCAAATCAAAAATTAATCAACTTTACATGTTTGAATAGAGTGTAACGGAGATGGCTACTGCAAAATACCTCTTCCAAACCCATGGCGTACAAAGGCCAATGGTAAACTAATTTGACATGTACTACTTACAATCTATTTGGACAATACTTCTGGTAATGTCTTAAAGAAATGGAATAAGCATATGAGTTACTATTTTAATCTATCAGGTTTACCTCCAGGAATGACAAACCAAGAGTATAATATTCACTTTCTTTCCACATCCAACAAAGCAAGTGCTCTTGAGCTTGGCAAGAAAATAGTGGACGGATTAAAGTAAAGTTTTCAATAATTGATACTTTGATTGACGTGAAGATTGACCTTCAACTTTTGAATAGCATTTTGGGAAAGGACGGATTCACTACCTATGACAAATGTCAAAAGGAGGAGGTTCTTGTAATGGTAGTTCCTTTGTGTCATCTTGGAGATTCTCCTATGCATGCGTAAATCATAAATATGACAAACCCATCAGTAACTCTAAACCCTTGTCGCATATGCACACTTGGTGTTGAAACACTGAATGCAAAACAAGATTCAAAATACACGTGAGCATTTGTGGGTCTTCATCAGGATGAGGTGTGTGATTTTAATTATGATTTCTTTTCTTCAATCCAATGTAATGACAATTCTTTGATGGCCTTGTGATAATATATAGGGAGGTCCTAGGCCTCGTGAATGGGCAACTACAAAGTCACAGACCTACAAACTCTGGGAATTACTCCAAAATCCAAAGAAGCATACTGAATTCCGCAGGAAATCTAAAGAATACGGTGTTAAAGATACTACAAATGATCAATTTGTGGAACAGTTTCATGAGCTCCATAAAGATCAGGATTACTCAGAAGACGAGGCTCATTAGATGTTTCAAGATCTCGACAATCAATTTGGTGATTGCCTGTTCAATCCATTCTTACACTTGGAGGGTATGTTCTACAACTATGGTTTGTTTTTGAGCAAATAATTGATTGGATTCTATCAGGTTTTGATGGACACTTAGATACACCAGTAGAGTCTCTTCATGTGGTCTTACTTGGAGTTGTTAAATATCTTTTCAGAGACGTGATGGAAAATCTCCCGGATTTGGCATTACCTTCTGTTTTGGCACGATGGAAATCATTTGCTACGTCTGGCCTGAATGTCCCACCAATTCAACCAAAAACTCTGACTAGTTATTATCAAAGTTTAGTTGGTAAAGATTTTCAAACAATCTTACAATCTGTACCCTTTGTAATCTATCCGCATTTCTCATAAGAAAGACAAAGGATGTGGACTGCTTTAGTTCATCTAGGCTCTTATATTTTTCAAACAGATATCACCCACATGCGCAGATACCTGGAAAATCTGAAAAAATTAGTCAATATATTCCTTGGTCACCTCATCCAATGGACAGCACAGTGGACGAACAAAGCTAAGTTTCATATGCTTGTTCATCTTGTTCAATCAATTGACTGCTTTGGCCCACTCTCTTTAGTTGCAACTCAGAAATTTGAAAGTTTCAATGGTATACTCCAAGCTGCTTCAATTCACACAAATTGAAAGAATCCAGGCCTTCATATTGCTACAGTCTTCCTTTGTGCTCACTTGCTTCGCCTACTCTTTTCAGGAGGCTCAGTTTGGCATTGTAAATACCACTTTCGAGCGCGTGGAGGGAAGAAATTGATTGAGTTGTTCTCACAAAATAAATGGGTCCAAAAACGCTTTGCTTATAAAAATGATTGGAATGCGGAAGGAACTGTTTCAATGAAAGGTATGAAGATATGTTTTCATTGAAAGCCTATAAATCAAATGACTAATGACTGACCTGATATATGTAGGTACCACAACTGCTTCTGTTTCAACTCCAATTGAACTCAAGAAGGGATTCCCCAAACATATTTGGTCACCAATGAAAGAAGCTATCCTTGCATCGCAACAGCGAGTGCATTTACAGAATTTTGTTCTCATGGACCTCAAGTTGGAGAACTCACCATGAGTTGCACATGTTGAGAGTTTCTGGGAAGGTAAAGGCTCAAGAAATTCTGAATACTTAGCAAAGATCAAGGTCTGTGAAGTCTCTCATGATATTGATGAATTCTATGGATTCCGCGGCCTAAGTATTTCTCAAGAAGACCTCTGGATATCAATCAAGGTAAACATCTCATATTTCAAGTTTTAATTGATTTTGCATGCTGAAAAACAACACAATTCCTCCACAGAACATCAAATGTGTCTTGACCACTCAACATAATTGTAACCTTGCCCAGTGTCAACCCCGCAAGAGTCAAAAAACAAACACAGGACAACTTCCAGTGAATTCTCCATATCAGATTGAACATCAACCGTTCAATGCATACCTGATCAACTTGAGTGCCCTATATTCAGCGGAATCTCATTGAAGTATAGAAACATCAGTTACAAACCGTGGAGCTTAGACAAATGGAAAGAATGTATTGACATTGGTATGAAAAGCTGGCAGTCTACTCGAGGAAAAAAGAAAAATTGAAACAAGAACAAGTGGCCAGAAACAATAAGAAAAAGGACAAATTGAATTGGTCAAAAAGGAAGTGTGAAGATATTGATCCAGCTTTGTATTGAAAGCTTTGTAAATTGAATTCATGAATTTTTTGTAGGGTCACCTTTTGTTCTACTGTCATTGTTTGATTGTTCTTTCAAAACATATACATGAATATATATTTGAAATCATCAGAATGATTACAAAAATTGATTGAATTTTTCTTTTTCATTCATCTCAAGAACTTTTTGTTTATTCTAAAAGAAAGAAACAGAATTCAAGGAATAAAATTCATTCTTGAGGATTTTGTATCACAGATGCTATTTAAAAAAGGAAAAAAAGTTATGACTTATTTCTTTCTTGTTTCACTTGATTTTCTTGTTTTTATGATCAATTGAAAAAAACAAATTTTAGGAGGGGATAAGATGAGAGGTTTACTTGAATTGACCTCTCATAAAACCTTTCTAATCTTGATTTTTTCTAATGATTTGACTCGGTGAATGAAAATTTTTTGTCAAAGTTTCTGGATGATGGATTCATCAAAAGTGTCATGTGATCAATGACAAAGATGCTTTGATCAGTTTTGTTGACCAATGTGTCTTCTTCATTTTTTATCAAAGCTTTCAATTGAATCTTTCATTAACATTAACATTGACTGTTTTTGTTTGATCTCTTCATTTTTCTCCATCCATCATCATCATCACCTTTTCCCTTTCTTTCTTTCCATCACATCCATTTTTTTTGTATTCAAAGTCTCAGTTTCCAAAGTCAAGATTCCCAGACCCTAAATCCGCATTGCCAGTGATTGTAGTAAAAAGAAGGCTTGAGACTATTCTCCTGGTAATTCTAATTTATTATTGACTGTTTGAGCTCGCCATCTACTAAGTTTTATTTTTTTCGGCAGATAATGACACCCAATTGCTGGTGAACTCACCACCAGCCTTGCTTAGGTTTCTTAAACCTGGAGGTCAAACTTCCACAAAAACCAGCAAGCCAAAGGCCACTGAAGATGGTGATCAAGCCCAAGATGAGGTGGAAGATCGAAATGAAAGTGTGGATAGTGACAGCAACAGAAATCAGCAAGCAGATGATGACAAAGATGAAGAATCAGAGCGTGAACAAGTCAGGCAAGAAGACAAAGAATATCAGCAAGATGAACATGAAGACACCAATCAAGAAGGACCCAACAGCAACAAACCTTGTTCTATTGACCCTGAAGATGATTTGCCTGATCAACATCAAGGGGGTTCTGCGAACCCAGTCCTGGGACTGTTCCGCACAGCAGACCCTGCCATTCCTTCTGTTAGGCAACCAATGGCTCCTGTTGATTGGGACAGGTTTGATCAAGCTGCCAACATCTTTAGTCTTGGACCCAGCTACCGAGCAGAGGCCTTTTGACTTGGTTCAGTAAGCTATACTCTCCTTCTAATGAGTTTACATCACACTGACTGCGCTAGATTTCATTTTAGATTACTGGCAATGATAATCGCTATTGGACCCTTCTGTGCCTCCAGCAGCTTGCACAACAAGAATTGGCTAAGGAAGCAGCCAGTAGTCCTACTGGATGGGAATCAAAGTCAAACTTTGCAGTATGTACCCATTCCATGTTTTGATGAGCTACTGACCTCATGCTATATTTGTTTAGGAACAACTCAAGAAATTGATGTGCCTTACTATACGTGATCCTTTCATTCAATCAGACACTGAAACTTGGGATCAAGACAAAGCTATCATTCCTGGTTTGTTTCATTGGAAGGCAATGGTATGTAACAATCTCACCAAAGTCTTTGCGCTTCAATCACACTGACTTGATTCTTTTCAGCAAGCCATCATGGGCAAAAGCCCGGACTGGACGACTGAATATCTGCCGTCTGACTTTGGAACTACTCTAGAAGACTTATCAAATCATGATGAATTTATGGAATTTTTCAGAGCTAAGCTCCAGCAAGCTCAAGATGATTTTTGATTGATTGTAAGTCAAGTCAAACCAATCTGATCCGAGTCAATTTACCAACTCGTTGTCCACTCAATAGCTATTGAGGGACATTGTGGTCCCACAACATAAGATCACCTTGAAAGAACCTCCGACCAATGTGCCAAACCTTGGTTTTCTCCTGGCACTTGTAAGCTTGATAACTTTTTTTTAGGTCCTTTCGTTGCATTTGTAGAGAAGGATGAAGCTGAATCATTCTTCAGTTGTATCAATTCTTTGATACAAACAAATCTTGTACCAGGGACAAACTCCTAAAAGCAGTCAACAAAAAAACTCAAGCCCGGTTTGCTTACCTTGTAAGCAGTTTCAGACTCCCCGATGCACAGCTTCTTTCCGTATGCTTACGTTATTCATCATTCTTTTGCATAGAGAATGTCACTTGGTATATATCATAATACCAGTGTGGCAGAGCGTAAGGCACAAGGTGGGATGAGTAATTGGCGAATAATTGATCACAAGTTGGCCGAACTTTGCTCTAACAATCGTGAATATTGCCAAGCGTACGTCTCATCCCTTTTTGAGGGTTGGAAAAGTAGCTGACACTGACTCTTTCTAACATCAGATTCAATGCAATTGTCCTTGCCCGAGATCAAGGTCTTTTCAACGGAAAAAACAAATGGGATGAAATTGAAACCAATGATCAATTACAAATTCCTTCCAAAGACAACATTACTACAGCCATCCCTTTCCTGCCCGCAAATGCCAGTTGAATGGCTCATTGCATCTGTAATCTTATTCCTCACTATCTTCCCTTGCTTTTCTTCTTTTTCCCACTTTCATTTGTTTTGCTGCTTGTACTTGTTTTATCATTTATATCATTCTCAGCAGTTTTACTGTTTTTATCATCTTTATTAGATATGCATAGTTTATAAAATTAATACTAGATAACAGTCCTTTTTCAGAATCCAAACCCTTATGATCAATCCAAATGCATTTACAAGCGATTTCAAATTGACCCATAGACATCGCTAGCGGAAATATCCGCTTCAAATCGGCTGAAATTCAATCCAGTGCTCAGCAGCCTGGATGTCCAACAGACTACCAGCAGTTCACCTCTGGGAATCAAGGCTTTGACTACCCTCATGACATACCTTGACAGATGTCAGGTTGATGCAGGTCTGCGGTCTTTGGGCAGCCCAATGGGCTTTGCTCGGACATCCTCACTGCGGCGTTTAGAAAGTCACATACCGGTGTATTGTGGGTGGACGTCCATCGCCCACCAAAAAAATAGGACATCCACAGGCCATCCAGCTGTCCTTGTGGTGTAGGCTTGAGTATCAAATAGGTATTGCGTCATACCAACATTAAAACATGACATGCATTTTACATGTAAAGTTTCCATGTCATGTTTGGTCAAAATTCACTTCTGAGCCAAAAATCGTCCGACATGACTCATACCAACATACATTGACATGGATTTTTGATTCTCAAAAACCATGTTGTAACACAAGTCATGGCGGATGGTCAGAACACCATCAAGTGTCATACCAACAAAAAACATGACACCATACTACTTCAAATACCTTTGCCCGATCTTGCCCAATTCACCACTGATATCCAATACATAGGTTTTAATACAGGCCTTTGTCCTTATATCCGCTTTTTATGTGCATACATACATGAGATTGTATCACTAGACTATGATCACATTTTGCGCCAGACAAAACAACATAATCCATCCATCATCATAGTTCATATTACCACAACCCCTTTGTAAACAAATTCCTTGTCCTTGAAGATGACTAGTGTCTGCAAAAAATGTCACATCAACTTAGTTGAACAACAATACACACAATTCAAAATGTGTGAAGGCTGCCTCAAGAAGCTCAGCAATGATGTACCACCAGCTACTCCCAACACCAATCATCTTGCAAGTGCTTCTGGAAATCATGCATTTGATAATGAAATATCAGTAGTAGACAAGAAGAAGGATTCACAGACACTTTGAAACCGTTTTGCTGCAGCAAAATCACAGGAACGTCAAGGCCTCTTACGTCTGAAGCAATCAGCTCCATCTGCTCTTCCAATTCAAATCAACCAAGCACTTCAGCCACTCAACCATCATACGATTTCACTGCTAAGCTGGCAATGTATTGCCATGGTTGTATCAGTCAAACATTATTTCCTCACCATGCAGCAAACATCAAAGTTTCAATCACAGGAGACAAAACCAATCACTTTGTTTGGCTCAATGCTTGCCGTGAAATCTTTGAACAGTTTTCTAATGAAATACAAGAAATAAGGAACAACATTCTGATGTATCCACTCTTCTTCCAATCTGATTACTTCTCTCTCACATCAACTACTTGTCCTCCTGTTAAGATTACAACTGACACAATCAAACAACATCTCAGCAACACACGTAATGGAGTAGAGCTTATCTTTGAGGGTGATAGATATGACAAAGATTATCCTTCGACCAACAAAAAAGCCAAAAAGTTGAAAGTACCCAGAAAACAACAACACAAACTTTTGTCTTCTGAAGAAGAACCCAATAGTGATTCCAGCTCAGAGTGTCATGTTAAGAATTGAGTGAAGAAACATAAAAAGAGTGCACCAGAGTCTAAAAGAATCCAACGGAGAAACTCTCTTTAATAAGATAAAACAATATAAGATCTCTCGACAGAGAGTTGACGAGACTCGAAGAGATCAATAATAACACAAACCTTTAATAAGATAAACAATATAAGATCTCTCGACAGCGAGTTGACGAGACTCGAAGAGATCAATAATAAGACAAACCTGACCAAGGTTTGAGAAAAATACTTTTAGATTACTTTTTCCAATAGGTCAGAGAAAAGAGAAATAGAGAAAATTCCACTGAGCACACCTTTAATAAGATAACAATATAAGATCTCTTGACAGCGAGTTGACGAGACTCGAAGAGATCAATAATAAGACAAACCTGACCAAGGTTTGAGAAAAATACTCAAAAGAAAGAAAGTATAAGAAAGAGAAAAATGAGAAGTGTAACAAATAGATTTAGTTAACTCTATAATATTATAGAAATAATAATGAAAACTTTACCTTTTAGATTACTTTTTCCAATAGGTGAGGAAAAAGAAAATCTAAAAGGGAACAAATGACCCAGGCAATATAAGAGACAAATGAAATCTTAGAAACACAGAAACGGACAACAGCCACAACACCCCTGCATAAACGTCCTCAATACATCAACACATCAACCTCAAACTACTCGCTCATCACACATCATCACTACTCTACTCTACTCGCTTAACCAATACACACTGCAGATGTCAGTAAATTTCATTCTTATCTCAA
>JAIFHY010000201.1:0-60080 GCA_022264835.1 Melampsora americana
CCAGTTACAAGATGTTCAACAGGGGGTTATGTTACTAGATTAGGAGGAAGTACGGTAAATTGGGCTAACAAAAAGCAGGAAAACGTAGTGACGTCTACAACGGAGGCAGAGTACAGGTCAGCATATGAAGGAAGACAGGAAATTGTATGGGTAACAAACTTAATGAAAGGAATGAAGATAGCAACTCAACAAGAACCACCAATATGCAAATTAGACAATCAAGGTGCCATTGCGTTGTTGAAGAATGAAAAATTTAACAGGAGAACAAACATGTCAAAGTTAATATCACTGGCTTTGCAAACTAGTCAACAACAAACAGCTTACAATAGAGTAATGTACCCATAGCAGATATGATTGCCAACATAATGACCAAGGCCCTTTCATCACACCCGGTGTGGTGAACAAAAGTGACCAAAATGGTCCAATTTTTTTTTCATTTTTATTTTTATTTCTATTTTTCTCAATTTTTATTATTAACTTTTTTAATTTATGCATATATTTATTTGTTTATTTATTTAGAAAAATTACTTATATATCAACTAATTATAATTTTTGTTTTATTCTAACTCAGTATTATAATCAATTAATTTAGTTTTCTTATAATTGAATTTTTTACTATTCATTTTATATTCATTCAATCTATTTCTTTTTTGAATTTTAATTTTATCTATTTTTTTTTTTTTACATCTCAAGATTATTTTATTTTTTATATTTAAAAATTTATATTTATCTTATTAAATTTATATTTATATTTATTTTTATTTAATTTAATTTAATTAATTTTATTGAATTTATTTTTATTTTTTATTTTTTATTTTTATTTTATGGGATATGTGTTATGTGTTATGTGGTAATGAAGGAATTGAAGCAAAAAGTCGAAATTATGGGTTTTTGGTTGGTGTGTAGTGTTGTAGTGTTATGTAATATGGGGTTATGACAAGTGTACAGGTTCAAGTTCAAATTTCGAAATTATGGGGTTTAATAAGGGTGACTAATTTATTTATGGATTTGAGGAGTTATACAGTATATTATGGGTTCTTTGGTTATGGGTTTAAATGAGGCTAAATTTCGAAAATTGAAGATATTGATACATTGGGGTAGTGGTAAACTGGGGGTGATGAACTGAAATGGGGGGAGCAACTCAAGGGATGACCAAATCCAGAGCAGAGCGGAGCGAGCAGAGTATGAGCGAGTACGCAGCAGGACTGTATATTCCAATAACCCATATTCGTCCAGAATATCCCCAATTTGCTTTGATGATCTCCCGTCACATAATCCTCAAGGAAGATCTTGTCCTAATCCGGACACCTCTAGCCCCACTAAAACATTCTTGTGCATGGGGGCGCCTGTGCGAGCACCCCAGTGTACAATTTCCACCCAAAAATGAGGCCTTGATCAGTTAATGCACCGTCGTGCACAGAGGGCACGTGCAAGTGGAGTAGGAGAGTAATATTGTTAAGATATTATATATCTCTATGCTCCTCTTTATCATAATCAACATCATTAATATAGCTGTCCCTCCATGCTTATTGATGTACTTCATCAATCCCGTCGACCCCTCTCGCTACCTACCCCCCACGGAGAACGGCAAACGAACTGGTTTACTTTGCGCCTCCGATAACTGCCTGAGGCAGAAACGTCGCCGCCACTCAACCATTTACTACGATTCAAAGTACCAGCATTTGATTGGAGTAAAGGTGTGTGGCCAACTACAATATACCCTAAAAAACTCTCAAGGCTTATGTGTCGTTGTATGTAGTGCCCGTATGATCGTAAATACCGCCGTACATACATAGGGACAAGGTTTAAAGACTCTTTGCTGAGCCACAACAAATCAGTCCAGTCTTCGGCCTCTGACACGATGTCCTTGGATAGGATCCTCAACCTGTCAGAGTTCCTACCGACTCCACCAGTTAGTCAATTGCCAGCTGGACAGATTGCTGCTCCTGCACCTTCCAGTCAAATTACTACTGCTTTTGGCGCCTCGTCCTCAACTCCGGATCCTTACAAATGCCAAGGATGTCAAGGGGAAAAATCCCAAGGTCATTCGCATCGCAAGAATGCTGGATGCCCCAACAATGCGTGCTTTGAGGTGTGTTATATGTTTTTTTTGCTATGTTTTATCTTTATCTAATTTGTCTACTGAATGTTTGTGTCTACAGTGCTGCAAGGACCTATACAAACAATGTAAAGGTTGTCAGAAACATGCCACCCAGCTGAGGAAGAAACAAAAGGCCAAGGATAAGGCTGACCCTGTCCAGGCGATTGAACCAGGTCCTACCCAAGCTGGACATATTCCTCTACGCCGATTATCTTCGCCTAACATGCTTCTAATACGGAGTATTTGCATCAGGGATCAAGCTGCCAAACGTTCCAAACAGGCCGATATACAGTTATCAGAAAAAACTGTGACTATCGTGGTCTGGCCAGGTCTTAATGTGAGTAATGATGTATGTTGTTCAAGCTTTTAAGCGTGAAGCTGACAGAAGAAATTCCATATAGCCAAACCAAATCACTCGAACATGGTGTGTTGTTGCAACTAACTGGCCCCTTTTTTTCCTAAACCAATGTGAAGGCCTCAAGAAACTTGTTGAAACCGAGCTGCCCCCTCAAACAGATTTATTGATCTGGAACTATGAAATGAAAGACTGGGTATGGCATATCACAACACATATTGCTCATCATTCATCTACTGACATTCCATTCAAAACGCTGTTTGCCACTTAGGTCAAATCCCCAATTACCACAATGGAGATATACCCCAACCAACTGCCGCAAAGTCTTGGTTGTCTTCCCAGGACTTAACCCGGCCACTTGCCCTGGTCTTGATGAACACCTTCAAACAACAACAATGAAGCCATCTATCAACAAATTTGACCTCACCCCCTTCCTATCTACACCTGTTAAATCTCGACAAGCTCCCCGTGTGGTTCACTTGGACCTTACGGAAGACGAAGCTACGCCACGGGCATCTTCACATCACATCGCAGGCAATAGGGAACCGGTGGAAGACCAGTTAGCTACAACCACTATTCAACGTACCAAGCGAGCACGCGAAACCAGCCCAACGGTTGATCAAGAAGATCAACTGGACACTCCCACAGGCCAGGAGGAACCCAACCAAGCACCACCATGGCCAGCCAGCGTGACCATGGGTCAAATGGTCCAATTCTTTGAGAAAGCCACGGTTCCAGTCAAGATACCTGATCAAGAAGCGTTTACATATGTCTTTGGCAACACATATGAATTTCAAGCGTCAACGGTTTCAACCTACCGACGTTGGCTCGAACGTGTTCAACTTCCCTCTTTGAAAGAATATGTGTGTGATAATGGTCACAAGTCAGTCGCAGAAGGTAAGAAACACTACAATAGCGCCTGGAGGACAAGCCACAAGACCAAGCCTATGAAACCAAAGAAGAAACTCTGGTTGTGATTTTCCATTCTTATCTCCTGATTTTCTGTTTCCTTAATCACTTTGATAGAGTTTAAGTCTATTCCCTAATTCATGTTTTAAAGCATAACCTTATAATGATGTTTTTTGTTTCTTTTAATATGTATATATCTCATCAAAATATTACCTCTGTACGAATCACCTTGCAATTGTTTTATATTCACTAATTGACTTGAGTCAAACAATCAGTTTATAACCGGGTCAATCAGATATTGAATCTATGATTTATATATGATCGGATCCGGTTAATAATTATTAGGTAGTCCTATGAAAGCCATGTTGCTAACAGGACTATCAACTTATGTCAATCAGAGATAATCACCCGAGATATGCCACTTACTACAATTGCTCCAATTGCTCGCTCACAAGGACACACATATTGCTTTAACATCATTAATTGTGTGTTGATTGATTAGTTAAAAAGCAAAAATCAAAAAATTCCTCCCTCTATCAATTGTCTCTCTTCTCAATACTCACTCAACCATCATTAATCAAACAAAAATCCCAAACATTATGCGTACTAGTCTCGGCCGTAATAAGAATAACAGCAGTCAGCTAACTGATTCTGAAGGCAAGCACGATGTCACCTCACCTTCAAATGAGCCACCTCCAACAAGTGATCAACTTGCTTCGGGCTTACTTGAAGTCTTGGATGTAAACAATCCCATTCCATTGGTGTCTAGTCCCACTGATAGCCGCACAACCAACTACGTACCGGAAGTGCCATTAGATATGCTACGTCATGACCTTGTAACAAAACAAGCAGCAATCCTCTATAGATTCTCGCCAATCCCATATGACGTCCACTTCTTGGTCTACGATCCCGTTGGCCTCAACACTTACAAGAAATCAATTGTTATGTATAATTGCAAGGATTTACGCCAACCAAACTTCAATCGGGACCACCATGATTGGACTATCAAGAGCGTAGGAATCGAAAGCTCAGAGTTACACAACCCCATGGTGGCCACATATAATGAACACCGGCTTACATCCAGTAATATCGCTCGTGAACACGCCCTTGAGCTCGGCCAATCTAACCTATATGTCCGTCACATGTTGTACTTCTTTCAACACGCTCTCCAAGATCACTGGCTTGGAAAGATCAACCAATCCGGATACAGACAACAAATCAGGAAGGATTGTGTGTTGCATGCACAAAGCCTTGGTCTTCAGGTGAGCTGACACAACACGAGGTTTATTACGTCCCCTGTTTGTTATTAACTTTGATGGGTCTATTGTGCATGTAGGTCCCAATGCCATGCCTCCCTCAGACTATAGGCCAAAAGAACCGATCTGGGTGGCTTTTCTGTGAGGACGAACATCACCATAAAAACCATTGTTATGTTCACGAATACAAATTTGTACAAGATCAGCCTGAAGATGACCCTTGGGAAGACTTGATACATGCATTCATCCATCACTCGTACCACCACAGTAAAAAGCAATCTTTGATTGCTCAACTCGACTGTGACATAGGAGGGCAAATGTCTAATTTGATTTGTTTCACGCGAGGGTGAGTCTTTTGTGTTACACCATAAGATCAGACAGTTTAGCACGTCTCAACTGTTCTTTATCACCTCAGGTATTCCCACACGTCTTTGCCTGGAGTGGACATGAAGGAAACGGTTGAAATGGCATTCAAGTATTTCGAAGCTCAACACAAATGCAACTACATCTGTGAAAAGCTTGCACTTGCTAAATTGCGTAGCACCTGATTCACATCTGTTAGAGTTCTCTCTAAATGTGATCGGTGTTCGATCAGTCAGTTCTTGTTAGTAATAGAATGATACAACGAATTTTCCCTCAATCACTTCTGTTCGATTTACTATAATTTGTTCTCGCTCATCGGTGTTGACAATCAGTCCCTTAACAGGAACATTTTGGTTTCCTGTGTTCCATTATATTCAGGTTTACCAACCTGGACTGAGGTGGCTTTGAGCCCCTTTGAGTTTGGGTATGCACATGTTCGACGAAGTCGATGTCAATTGTTGTGTTTGATCATGCTGGTGGAAGGATGATGGATACTTAAAGACAGATATGAGGGTTTTCATTCATGATCGATCATGGTAAAGCTGGTGTAAGGCAGATGGATACTTAGAGAGATATTTAATGTGTTTGATGTACTATAAGTGGGATGAAGGGTGAGGACTACATTGGGTCGATTCAGATTTAGACAGACGTGTTAGAACACAAGTGATTTGTTTGATAATAGAGTAAGTTATGAAGTAATAAGTAAAGCCGTAAGAAACTACTATAGATCACATGTGGTATAATCCACATTGCCACAGAAGTGTACATTGGGACGAAGTTGTAACTTCTCCTCGAGACGCACATTGTGCAGTCTTATCATTTCTTCCAAGAAGAAGTTGTACTTGATTGAGTTCATACCTCGACAAATTGAGTCGAAACGGCCAAACCACGCGTTGACCATTTCGGCCGCAGACGAGTTGAACTTCCAGCGGCCATCCGGTCCCTTCAGGTCAGGGAATAATTGTGGGTCGTTGTTGATCCGACAGGTTGTATGTGATTCTTTGTGAGATCTTATGTGGAATGCGTCAACGGGTAAGAGGGTGTTACGAAAGGCAAATAAGTCTTCAGGGTTAGTGCGGATGTGTGAGTACAGTCCACACGCATTATCGTAAAAGATGACTTGAGGCATCTCTTGAGGAAATACCTCACGTATGAACTCCTGTTGATGGATCAATCACAAAAGATAGGATTTTCTTCTTAGTCAGCCATACAATCCATATAATGAATAAATACAAAACAAATGAATTGCAAAGGACTCACCTTCACCTTCTTAACAGACTCAGACTTAAAGAAAGTTTTGCGTGCCAGTATAATACCGCAGGCGCACACCATTAGTTGTTCATTATGGGTTCGAGAACGGGATAGAAGTTTATTGTCAACGGGCACACTTTCGCCACCTTTGCGGGCTGCCTCGTGGTGGCGCTCATCAACTGAAGAGTACATTAAATCACTTTCAGTAAGTGTTACCTCCCCGGTCTCAGCTGACATCATGTCGCTAGGGTCAATGGGAAGGTGTGCATGGGCTCGAGTGGTCCTTCGTCGCAGGCCAAATAGAGAGGTGGCGTTTTCTTTGAAAGATACGAATGCCGCAATGTGATCGGGGTCGTCGCATGTTCTGGAGTCAGGAGATGAGACACGGCGACTACACGGCTGTGCTTGACAAATATCCTTGAGTAGCTGGCTATGCATTGGGCAGTACCTATCTTTGGTCCTCTCTAGGGGTAGTTCACAACAGTTGGCCGTCTTTGAGGGATCCAGCATTTGTAATTGACTCTCGGAGACACTACAACACCAGTGTCCTATGGTGATACCGTCCATTACACAAACGCGCATGACTGTGAGGCACAGGACAGGCAAGGATATGAATGTCAGCAACAAATGTCGGCCTCTTAGAAACATTGATATAGCTTACTTGTGCCCTGGTTAGTTCCCTGAATAGGTTTTATTTCGGTACATGCTGAGCATATGTGGCTAGCATGATAGGAGCCTTCGAGCTTAAGCCACTCGAGGTGTTGTTGCATTGCCTCCTTGAAGCGTTGGTCATCGGTGCCTCCGGCATCGCTCTTGAGACGTAACCCTCGAGCATTGGTACATCGCATGAGGCGGTGGATATCGAGACCCAAGGAACAGACATGAGCTGATAATTGTCGGTGGAATTGGGGGTCTTTGAAGTCATTTGGGTATACAGTGTTCAGGGCTGAATGAGACTGAGCGTAGGTGATCACGAGATTGTTGATAGAAACTCTGTAAGTGACCAGAAAGTCAGTCGGAAAACGTTCAATTGACTGAAATCTAATTATAACTTACACGCCTAGCATCTGTAAATGATTGAAGTGATCGGCGAGCCGGTGACTCATAAAATAGCGTTGAGTCACTTGATAGTAAGAGTTGGAAAGCCCTTCAGCTAGCGTATAGTATTCACGCCTAGTGTCTGTTCGAACATAGGTGGGGTAATATGAGGTGTTACAATCTATGGCAAAAATACAATAGAGAATTGTTTGATGGTCAGATGAAAGAAATTATAAACAAAATTATATAAAATATGTTAATACTTACTACGACAATAACCTGAGAAGTACTGAACAGTCTCAACCCCACCAATATCGAATAGGTAGCCATAGACCTGGTCTCGAAACCTCAGGCGTGTGGTTTCTTTGCTGGTAGCTGGGTCACAGATGAGGCAATTGTTATTGGGTGGACTGAACGTGTGCTCAGGGATGATGGCGGCATTTGCTGGGCGATTGGCATCTGGAATACCGTGTTTTCGAAACAACGACGTGTCGTAGGCGCAAGAGGAGATATCTTCCCAAGTGATGCTCCAAAGGTCAGCCCATGTGCTGATTGGTTGGGCAGGGTCCAAGGAACGGGTCAGGAATTTAATAGGGCCCTCTGCGGCTGTGGTTCCATATGTGTTGTTGTCAGTCCGTTGAAAGAATTCGCCGGAGAGAGCTGCAAACGAAGTCAGCTGGCTCAGAGTTAGGTTGTTGAGGATTTTTGGAGGAAGCTGAGAAATGAGGTCCTTGACAAGCATCACAGGATTCAGAATAATGGATAAAAAGATAAGCGGATAGGGTACCAAAACTAAGAAATATCAGAAGTTTAGTTATATAGTGGGAGCTTTGATAACACTATCCTTTGCTTCTTTGCATCCTCGAATATCTTATTTGTTTGGGAATGGGGGGTTGGGGCATATACACTTCCTGCAAAAACATGTTCTGCCCCATTGATATTGCTGAATGTGCATATCTCCGGTCTGGGGGTATTATAAACTTTCTCTAATATCTCTAGCGTGATACCATTTTTGTTGCTGTTTGGGCATATGGACAATAAGTGGGTCATTTTTGAGTTCCTTTGAACTCATTACCTACCTTCAATGTCTAGAGTTTTGCTTTCTTTATATCTTTTTCTCACGTTGGATGTGTATGTCTCCTCAATTTTTTGTTGTGTCTTTCTTACGTTGGTTTTTCTTTGAGAATTGTGTTTGTTTGCATTTTGGAGGTATCTCCATTAGAATGCGGGCGCGTTATGCGTGTAACGCAATATGGCATGGACAGGTATGTGTGTGTGGAGTAGTGCGGTTGGTTGTCAAGGCCTCGAGAGTT
Organism: Melampsora americana; assembly: GCA_022264835.1. NCBI lineage: Eukaryota > Fungi > Basidiomycota > Pucciniomycetes > Pucciniales > Melampsoraceae > Melampsora > Melampsora americana. The sequence goes on from JAIFHY010000201.1 coordinate 8,587, forward strand.
GTCTCACAAGCAGCAGTTTCGAGGCCGTGTGAGAAGCAGAGGTTTGAAATCTACCCGAATCTGACAGTTTCACACGACTGCTGCTTGGACTCGGCTTGACTCGACGCTCGCTCGGGATTTGGTCAACCCAGCACATATTCCGGAAATGGGAATAGGGTCTGGTATGATACAAAGACACTTTCAAATGATTCACCACATAGTTGGAAACATGAGGTCTCCATATGGAATTGGTCAATTTGAAACTTGGAAATCATTTTCAAAATCTGAGAAAGTTGAATTTTCAATCATGTAATTCAAGGGTACCACAGCACACTTCAAGGGTAGATAAAGGTTGGGGTAGATTCTACTGGCACATGTTAACATTCAAAATTAAATTATTCATCATACTCATCATCATTAGTGGTACTATCAAGTGGTAAATTGGGTAAATCCCAATTTCGAAGATTTTGGTCTATTTTCAATTGCTTTTGTAGGGTACAACCATTGAAGATACAAAGTAGCATGTCTGAACAAAGTTTTAGAGCGTGAAATTATCTTTATTTCTGTCTTTCAGAATTTTTTTATGGTCCCTCATTTCAATTTTATTTCAGATTTCAGGGAAGATTGGTGGAATATCAGGTTTTTGTGATAAACAGCTAAGTATTAGTGTGACCTGTGTGCTTGAAAATTTGTCAATGATCAATATGTGTGCGCTGAATATGTTTATCAATTTTAATTTGGGGTTTGATAAGGAGTATCTCTGTGAAAAAGTTAGTTGAAGGGGATTTCGAGTTTGGGGGTTGATTTTTGTCACATTTCTTTTTGTGTGTGCTCTTATTTTTCTTATATACATTGGTATCTTTTGTAGGGACTTTTGTTCCTTTTTCAATCAGCAATAATTACTATTAGAATATTAGAATAAGTTGTATCTTTTATTATTATCATTCAGGTAACAACTAGTGAAAGTTGGAATTTTATAATAGTTAGACCCTTATTTCTCTTAAGTAATTTCTAGTTGAGTGGGTACTCATTTGCTCATTGGTTTTGGTGCCTGAGTGCGCCTAGAGAGTGTTATTATTGAAATGATTGTCCTCAATCAGCCTGGTTTTTATTAATCCAAAGACTTGTAGGTCTCAAATTTAATTCATTGTAATCAAAGTCCCTGTTTAAGAAGGGCATTTCTTTTTGTTTGAAGTCTTTCCACTCACCATTCAAGATTTATTGTTATTCTTGTGTGTGTGTTTGTTGTTCTACACTTTGTTCTTCCCCTTTTTGGCTCTGCTTTCAGCCTGTTCTGAAAGAGTTCTACACCGGCAAACATCTTAAGTTCTGCAAGGCTCTAGGATTACATGAGGTTAGGAAGACCGGGGGAATTGAACATTGCGTAGCAACTTCATGCTGAGGAGTAGGACGTGTAGTGTTATATGCACATAATAGAAGAGGATTCTTACTATCATCATTACATCATCCAAATGTGTTTGATTCTCTAATATATATAGAACAGACTTTGTATCATTCCTGCTTTTCTTTTTCATCAAACTCATTTCTAGAATCTGTTTTTATTAGATTGTTTAATTCTTTCAATCATTCATCAGTCTCATTATAGACTGATTCCTGATCCTTGTTCTATTAAGGTGTTAATTGTTGTTGTCTTTTATTTAGTTCTCTCTTTTGCAATTTATCAAACTCATTTCTAGAATTCTTTTCAACCTCTTTTTATTAGATTGTTGAATTCTTTTGATCACTCATCAGTCTCATTATAGACTGATTCCTGATCCTTGTTCTATTCAGAAAAAAGAATTCAATATACCCAAGTTTATTTGTTCTACCTCTTTCATGGCTTGCATTTTCTTCTTTCCTTCTGTGTTTCTGATTGCTTGGATCATATCATTTAATTTATATGTTTTGGACATAGCTTTCTTCTTAAGTCGTCTCAACATCCAGTGATGTTCAGAAGATCAAAAATCAATTAAAAAAATTCTTTTAGAACTAAAAGAGAGGATTTGTAGAAGTATCCAGGTGTCAGACAGGGAGACAGGGATGAAGCAGTGGATTTGGAAGAGAGGAGAAAAACGCCTATCTTTAATATCCACTCCGCCTGTGACAGTGTTTCCACGACTGTCACATCTGCAACATCTCTCTGTCTGCACATTTGACTTTTACCGCTTTCCAGAAATGAAATTCACAGAAGAACTGAAGGGTTGTGGAAGCGCACAGCGGCTCTCACACTGAGAGCTGAGAGCCGGCTACCAACCCTTTTTGGGATTCTTGACATTGAATTGGAATGAATTGGAATTCATTATATCAATTAAACTTCTCACGTTCCAATATGTCTGTCTGAAGACGTCTGAATGAGTAACCGCAAGTTACTCCTAGCAATGCGCCTTTTATCTCTCACCCTTCCGCCCCATCATCACACCTCATCACCTTGCAGACAACACAATGTTTGTAATCAAAGACCTCATGTTCCAGCTATCAGAATTGGATCCGCCAGTGCATGACACGTTAACCCTGAGCCAATTAACAAAGTTCACTGCCTTATCAGCTGACTTTTTCAAGCGCACCAATGGTGCCTTTGCCACCACACCAAACCACGCGCTGTGCGAATTTATCAGCCAATGCCTGGAGCCTGGCGAGCCAGACTACAAGTTCTTTTTTGGGTCTTGTGGATTGGCTGTTTGGTGAATTTTCGCCGTTTGATGTCTTTTTATGATTATAATAAGGCGGTTTAGCTAGATAGACATTACTTTGTTGTCGTTCGTTCATCTGGAACGGAGCTGTGGGATAGGCCAGTACATACAAGTACATATACTCATGCTGGCACAAAAGGGGAGTGGGGTGAATTGAGCGTCGCGTAGCGACGTCATGCTATGATGCAGGATGCGTATGATATAATGTGCATAACAGAAGAGGTCTCTTGCTTACATCATAATAATGATCTTAATGTGTTTGAGTGATTCATATAATAGAACCATCCAATATACTATTGTTGTTCTCTTTTTTCTCGTCAAACTCATTACTAGTTTTTCTACAATCTTTGTTGTCCTTAGATTGTGAATTCTTTTGATCATCAATCAGTCTCACTTAAGACTGATCTCTGATCTATATTATTATCAGAATCCCACATACCTTTGTCTCTTTGGTTATGAGCCCAGCGCTTCGCTAAAATTTTTAAAACAACCATCATCATTCAAAATGTCAGAAAATAATGCTGCACAAACCCACTTTCCTAAACTCGCCAAGACCAACTATGTTGAGTGGTCTGGTGATGTCTTCACTCATCTCATGTCCATCGGATTAGAAGAATACATTGATCTCAATAATCCACCTGTTGTTCCTTTAAAAGAAGATTCAAACTCAACTCTTGCTCTTTTCATTTCCAAAAAGAAGAGAGTAGCAGGTATTATCTATGGTTGCATTGATGAAGCCAATTGTATTCGAGTTATGGACAAATCCACTTGTTCAGAGCCCACCAAAATGTGGAAGATACTCAAAGACCATTTTCAATCAACTTCTGACGAGAATCAGGCCAGAGCCTACCTTAAATTCGCCAATCTCGTCTTCTCTTCCAATCTCGAGACATATATCTCTGATACTCAGCATGCTCTAGCAGGTATGTTAGCCGTCGATGGCATCAAGCACATCTCTCAATCCTATCTTGGAGAGACGATTGTTACAAAACTTCCGTCCTCAATGGATATCACCAAAACTTTCTTACGAAAAGACCGACCTTTAAATACAGAAAAGGTACTCAAATATTTGGAGGAACAACTTACCTCTATGAAGGGCGAGGACCAACATGCAAATAGTGTTGCTCTGGCCGTTCGACCATCTAGATCCCTTCAATGCTCAGTAACTCAGCGTCCTCTCAACTTTCAGCGCGCAACTCCTTATTGTTCTAATGGACGTCATAATAATGATGTCAAAGGACACACAGCCTCTGAGTGTTGGCAAGTAAATCCCAACTTCCGTCCATCTTGTTCTTCTAATGCTTGACCCAGAGTCTCTGCTGTAGCTGCAACCGATTCCTTCCTTGAGACCCAAGCCTTTGTCGTAACCTCCTCCGACCACGACTCTATTCTCTTGGACAGCGGCTGTTCTCACCACATGATGCCTGACTTTAATCTCTTTGAAAAGTACGAATCTGTCTCTTCCACGGTGGCCTTGGCCAATGGAATGTTGATCCGTATTGCTGGGAAAGGTATCATACGTTGCAACTCAAATGAAGATGAAGTTGTCTTAAAAGCTCTTCATGTGCCCGATTTGGGGTGTTGTCTCATCAGTATCGGTGCTCTCATAATGGACTGTTACAGTATTCAAAGCTATCTAGACGACATTATCCTAACTAAACCTGGATTTGGATCCTTCATTGGACAAGTCAAAAATCAAGTCATAGAACTCGATATCACCTTAGGCACGTCAAACATTGCTTCTTCTCCAGTTGTCAACTTAACGGTTTCTGACTATGATGTCTTTCACAGACAGGGAGGTCATCCTGGACCCGAACGTCTTAAGCTGATGTATGGAGTCAGTCAACCATCTGGATGGCATTGCGACATCTGTAATTTATCAAAAGGACATTGACTTCCGTATTCCGGACACTTTCCTTGTGTTTCTGAACCATTAGATATGGTACATTCTGACCTGAGTGGAAAAGTAGCTGTACCATCTGTGGGAGGAGGCCAGTACTACTTCAAACTCACTGACACTTGTACAAATTATAAATATGTGTACATTTTGAAATTTAAATCAGATACTTTTTTGTGCTTCTTAAACTTCAAAAGCAATGTCAAAACTTTTCACAAGAAGAAGATTGTAAGTATGGTGAATGATCAGGGAGGAGAGTATATGATGAAAGAATTTCAAGACTTACTGAAAAGGAACGGCACCACTTCTCATTTAAGCGCTCCCTATACCCGTCAACAAAACCCCGTTGCGGAGAGGGGAAATCGAACCACAACAGAGAAAGTAAGGACTTTACTTCGTCAATCAAACTTACCGTATAGCTTTTGGGGTGAGGCCGTCACAAGAGCCGTCTTTCTAGAGAACGTAACACCTGCCAGAATCACAAAGAACAAGACAGTGTACAAATTATGGCATGGTTGTCCCTTGGATTAATCGAGGTTGAAGCCTTTTGGCTGTCGGGCTTTTGTTTTAATACCTAAACAATTTTGACGAAAGTTTGACAGCACCTCGATGAAAGGTATCTTGCTTGGTCACCAGGTTGGTATGAAGAATTATCGCATACGACTGGATGATGGCCGTATCATATATTCACATGATGTTACTTTCAACGTTCATACTTTTCCAGGCATCACTGATGCTCAAGAAAACTCAGGCATTGATTTAACTGTTCTCTTTAATGAAGAGGAAGATTTGTCTTTGACTACGGAGCAGTCAGTACAAAATCCATCAATACTATCCTCTAATTCATCTCCTCCCATTACTTTGATTCCTGATTCAACACCATCAGCTCTTGTCAACTTACCTGATCCAACAACATCGTCTGAAGAAGGTCCATCACCCAATTCAAATGAAGAAGTCGATGAGAGACACGTCGCAGAAGACAAGACAGCTGAAGAAGACAACAATGAAGAAGAAGACATTTTACATCAACTAACACAAAAAGTTAAGCCGGGATGGGAGTATAAGGTTTGGGCAAAGGCGCCAAATGACATTTTGAGTGACATTGACTCCTGTAACATTCTTCCTGAAGGATCTCGTTGTAGAGCCAACGCTTTAAAGGTAAATCTTTCGCCGAGAACCTATTGACAAGGTTTGATGGGATCTGACAAAGCAGATTGGCATAAGGCAATTGCGGCGGAACTGAAGAACATGGATACCCAAAAAGTCTGAGATGTGGTCATCTTACCAGCAGGACGCAAAGCAATTGGAACAATGTGGGTATTCAAGAAGAAATTGGGGGGTGATGGTGAACTGCTTAAGTATAAAGCCAGATTGTGTGCACAAGGATTTTCACAAGAGTTTGGGGAGGATTACAATGAAACGTATGCACCAACTGCTTGACTGATTTCTTTGCGTATTGTATGTTCAATAGCAGCAAACGAAGACCTAGATGTATATCAAATGGATGCAGTGGCTGCATTTCTGAATGCTCGACCAGAAGAAAAGATTTACATGAAGATTCCAAAGGGTCTCAATATTTAAAATGCTACTGAAAGGATGGTTCTAGAACTTAAACAAGCCTTATATGGTCTGAAGCAAGCACCGAAAGTATGGTATGACACCTTGAAACCTTTCTTCAAATCAATTTCCTTACTTCCTTCTTCTCAAGATCCTAGCGTATTTGTGTCCATCATCCCTGAATGGAAATGCATAGTCCATGTACACATTGATGACATGGTCATCGCAACAAACAACTTTAAATGATTTCATTCAGCAATCACAAAGAAGTTTCAAATGGACGAAAATGTTGATTTCAAATACATCTTAGGAATGAAAGTGACTTGTGACCGTAAATCAAGAACAATCACTCTTTCTCAAGCTCAATACATTTGTGATTTATTGGAGGATTACGGTATGACTGATTCCAAACCCGTGGGATCTCCCATGATTCTGAACACATACCTCGTGCCAGGATCAGAAAAGGAAAATAAAGCCTTCCTTGATCTCAACATCAGCTATTGTCGCGCAGTAGGTAAATTAATGTACTTCAACAATGCAACTTGACCAGATTTGTCCTTTGTTGTCTCTCAACTTTTGCAACACCTTAACAAACCATCTATTGTGCATTGGATTGCCTTCAAAAGGGTTTTACGGTTCTTAAAAGGCACTCAGGATCTAGGTTTGGTGCTGGGAGGTGATGACTTGGAGCTGAATGCATATGCGGATGCTGACTTTGCTTCTTGTCCTATCACTAGGAGGTCAACGGGGGGATATGTAACAAGGATGGGGACAAGTGTAGTGAATTGGACAAGTAAGAAACAAGATAATGTTGCAACATCAACGACAGAAGCCGAATATAGGTCAGCTTATGAGGGAGGTCAGGATATAGTTTGGGTGACAAACTTGATGAAAAGTTTAAAGATAGGAAAACGGTGTGGTAATCAAATTCCATCACACACATTTCATTGAAATTTATTTATTCATTTTTTACCTGAGTCAAGCTCATCTTACGCAACTCTCAAGGCACAGAAATTTTATCAGTAACAATTCATTATCATTTTGATTTCAAGTTGCATAGTACATTTTTTTAACACATCAAATTATTTAACACATGAAGTTGAACAAGTAACAATTTTAAAACAATAGTCAAACACATTGAAACATAACATATTAACAAACAAGTTTACATACATCAATTTAAAATGGAATTGAATAATCATGATAAAAAAAAGAAAAAGAAAGAAAATTTCAAATACAGAAAATTGATCAATCAATCTATGCACAGAAATGAAAATGAATGAATCAGTAAAGTAATGAACAAAGAAGATGAAAAGAATAGTGATTAGTATCAGAAGAAATGAGTCAAAAGACATCAATGAAAAGAAAAGACTTATCCAAATGAAATCAGATCAATGGAATTGTTTATAAACTGGTCAATTGAAAAGTACCTGGAAGCAAAATAAAAGACAAATCAAATGAATCAATAAAGAACAAACCAGAGTAAAGAAAGAAACTTACTTACACAAAAGATCTAAAATCAAAATTATATTTCTTGAATAAGGATGAACTTGATTGAGAAGTGGGATAGTGGAGAAGAATATAAAGACATTAATTCATTGAATAGATTGAATTACCTAAAATTACCTAGAAGCGAAATGAAAGGAATCAAAAGTTTAAACAAAGAAGATAAAAGTCAGTAAACAAGAACAAACAAAAGGAAATCAAGAAAGACTTACACATCAAGATCCAAAATCGAAAGTTGAACAAGCAATGCCAAGAATGAAACAATAAACCTACAAGAGATAGCGGAGAGTGGGAAAAAAAAAAGAGGAAGGAGTTAGCATGATTCAGAGGAAGGAAGTAAATAAGACATAAATTAAATCAAGTACATACCTTAATCAGAGGCCAAGATCGAAATGATATACTTGATGAAGGGTTTGATTTTGGGGGTCTGACATTCAAACAAGATCAAGGTAGATAGAGGGTGTGATCTAGAAAATTGAAGTTAAAATTGAAATGAGGGCCCTAATCGAAATTCACATGGAGATTGATTGAAAGCAAATGGAGTGATCGAGATAGAAGGGGTTCAATTGAAGATACTCGTATTTGACTGATTGTAGAGTACCTAGAAGCAAACAAAGAATTAAAAAACTTATTGAACAGCCAAGATTGAAATTGAATTCATTGATCTATTCATCAAGAACATTCAAAATTGAAATCTAGGACAAACAATTAAATCAGTAGAAGCACAAACAATCAATCAATGACAAGAGAATGACTTACATAAAAGATCAGAATCGAAAATTAAACAAGAGATTGAAGAATGAGATAGTGGAGAAGGAGGGAGAATGAAAAAGAGGGACTCACCTAATTGAAGAACAAGTCCGATTGGAAAGGAAGGAATCAAAAAGGGAATCAATCAAGCAGGCCAAATTGTGGTTGAGATCAAGAAGAAATAATATAAAGGGGGGTTGATCAGTCCATCTATCTGTGTCCGAGTGTGTCCGTTAGTTAGTGTGTGCGGGTATGTGTCTGTTGTAGTCTGTGTTAGTGTGTGTTAGTTAGTTAAAGTATTAAATTGAGTTAGTCCTAAAAAGTGTTAAAGAATTAAAAAGAAGATTGATCATTAGTATACTTCAAAGGTGTTTTAGAAAGGAAAAGAGAGAAATACGTACCTAGTTTGAAGTGTTATCACTTTTTGTATTGATTAAGATTGTTGTAGTAGGGAAATTGTAAGCGTAGAGAAAGTCAAGTGAAGAGTGGAAAATTGCTGAGTTTGGTCAGGAAGGAGTCGACAGGACGTCAAATTTCAAACAGACAAAAATCAACAGAAAATCACCAATCCGCCTCTTGATCCAAGTCGAGGCCGGGTTGAGTCAGGGATCCAAAATTTGATTTTGGCCCTGTACATTGTTACACATGCAGTCAAAGCTGTGTTAACATCGAATTCAACGTAGAATTACAACACAACCTTGTGTAGGGTAGTGTGTGGTACCATTGGGATCCGGCAAACCTTGTGGATCCAGCTATAAGAATTAAAATTGGTTTCGGAAGAAAACTAAAGAGATAGAAATTGTTTGGATTGCTTTGGGTTCTTTGAACTGCAATATATTAAAAGGTTGAGGGCAGCTTAAAAGCAACCATAGTTTCACCCGCTCTTACAAGTGGTGATTCTTCCCCTCTCCGGCTCAGCCTACGCTAGACTGCGTAGGAGTTCTACAACGGAACTCACCAATACTCAAGTTAGACAATCAAGGCGCGATAGCACTCTCTAAAAATGAAAAATTCAAACGGCGGACAAAACATGTCGATGTGAAGTATCATTGGTTGCGTGAACTGGTTGGCACAAAGCAACTTGGTGTAGAATTTGTACCCACTGCCAACATGATAGCAGATGTAATGACGAAAGCTCTTTCACCTTGCAAGCATCTCAACTTCTGCAAAGACTTAGGTTTATATGATGTGAGCAAGATGGGGGGGAATTGAGTGTTGCGTAGCAACGTCATGCTATGATGCAGGACGCGTATAATATAATGTGCATAACAGAAGAGGTCTCTTGCTTACATCATAATAATGATCTTAATGTGTTCGAGTGATTCATATAATAGAACCATCCAATATACTATTGTTGTTCTCTTTCTCTCATCGAACTCATTATTAGTTTTTCTACAATCTTTGTTTTCCTTAGATTGTGAATTCTTTTGATCATCAATCAGTCTCACTTAAGACTGATCTCTGATCTATATTATTATCAGAATCCCACATACCTTTGTCTCTTTGGGTGTTCCCATTTGGGATGAGTGTGAGGGTATGGTATTCTTTTGAATACTTGATGCTCACTAAATTTGTATATTTATATGTTTATTTATAATTTATTTATTTTTATTTCAATTCTAGAGTAAATACAAGATAACTGATTATAAAATAGAAGGAAAGGAAAGAAATTTGATTGAATTTATTCTGATATTCTTCAATGAAAGCTGGATCAAGGCTTTCCCTTAATCCTTATTATTACAGATTAAGGAGTGATTGAAGATCACTACTCTGGTTGTCCTTAAAGTCACCAACTTGGGGTTGTTGTGAGGTCACCAACCTAAAGTGCTTCTTAAGGTCACTAACCTAGAGTTGTTGAAGGTCACTAACCTGAAGTATAGTCTACTTAGGGGAAGTAGAGGATCCTGAGGAATGAAATAAATATTACTTACTATTGATGAGGGAACTTCAAAGTATGTGAAGTGTTATCACTAGTCTTATTTATAAGACTCTTGATAGTTACTTCAAAGGAACTTTTTATTAGTTCTTTAAAAGTAATGATTTATATTTATTTTTCTCTGGGGGTTCTTCTCTGAGGTTGAGAGGGAGGGTTTATATATTCCTCTCTCTTAACCTAACTTTTGTGATATTTGCTTATATCACTATTTTGGTTTGCATGGTGATTTCCAATTATTATTGGTTATGATTGTTAAGGTTTAAGTTTATTATCTATCTTATTTGATATAAGCATATTCAACTCTTGACACTGAGTTATGAGATTTATTGTGTTTTATGGGTTTTTACATATGTGTTACATGTTGTGTTTAGTATGTACATGTATTTAATTAAGTATGTTTTAACTCTTGACACTGAGTTATGAGATGTTATTATGTTTATGGGGTTATTACATATATATTACATGTTGTTTCTAGTGTATGTATATATGTAATTGTGGTTTTAGGGGTTTATTGTATCTTTTAGTCATCCTTTGAGTACATGTACATGTGCTCTGGATTGACAATGAGTGTGGAAGGCAACCACGGTTGTTAATTTCTGGATCAGTCAATTTGCAAATGAGAGCCGGCTCTGAACCTCCGCAACCCTTCAAATGCTCTCGAAATTCAGTGTAACACCGCAGGCTTCGGGAACACAAAACGTCTTTATGTGCGTGAAAAAAAATTCCTCCCATCATGAATCTTTATATACAGGTGAACATCTTGTCTACTAGATTACAAATAATTTTTATCATTGAGACTAACTATTCCATCATTTTCCAATGGGATTCATGACTAAGTCCTTCTAGCTTGACCGTGTTTGATTTGAACTTTCACTCCTTCTTTGGGTTCCGGCGCTTTGAGGAGCATTCGTTGGGCTTCATGTCTCCAACTTCAATCTCCATAGAGAAGAAAGTGCCATCTGCAGGACGTGTCGCACCCCCCATGATACTTGGCTACATGGCAAAGTTTCAGGTAGCGATGTATGACAAGTTGACATTTGAGTGCTCTATCCTTTGTAGATATATACCATAGAAGACTTACTAGCATGCTCTTCCCTTTCGTACCTTTGATGGTACAGGTCTTGAATAAATCGTTCAGAAACGCTTCTAGCGATTGCTTTGTACTATGATCAATAAGTATCAGTGTCAGCTGTCCCTACTTCAAGGATCATTTGATAGCCAGGCTTTTCCAAACGTTTGAAACAAGAACTATGAGCTCACTATCCATCCAAGGAGGGTTTAGCTTTAGGGTCTATGCTGGCTCTAGACATGGAGATCTGGTGATGACAGACATTGTCAGATTATTTTTCCAAGGAAAGAATTTCAAAGGAGACGCATGTACCGCGCAGTTACCACATGTCTTCTTGTTCTTGAACCCGTCATTGTCTAGCCGCCCCCTTTTATCGAACCTGTATGTAGCAAATGCTCTTCACGCGTAAAGTCAGCTTTCCATGAATCTTAGCCGTTTGATATTCTGGGATCACACTTTTGGTGATGTACCGTTGCGCATAGAGTTTGTAAATAACTGGTTGACTTACTTGCGACATTGTTCTATGTCTATTGGCGTGGCATCCCTCAAAGGTAGACACTGGCCCAGAACCGTGTGTTGAAAGAGGGAAACGAGGCTTATACAAATTAAAAGACGAGTGTAAAACATTTTTGAACACACAACAGGGTTAGATCTAAAGGTCGTGCCAAGATTTTCCTTGGTAACGAAAAGTAAGGCAATTGGGTGAACGTCTGACAAGAAGGTATGAGTATCAGAAAACTGAGCTCGTTATTTACAGGAGCTTAAGGTGATATCTGGACGTTTAAATATTGTAATCAAATGTGTGATTTGAGCCAGATTTTACTATTTGGCAAAGACGAGGGAGAACAAAACAGTTTTCTGAGGACGATTCACGCCAGCTTTAAATTGACATCCGTTGCCATGTTGCAAAGGGTAACCAGGTGATGCTATCCAGCTCGGTGATCGCAAAGGTTTGGACGCCTCAGCCTTGGAGCGATTTAAAAGGGGCCTCTTTTCGATTTCCCTTTCGACATTGGTCATTCAATGCTTCTTTGAAACATGGCTACAAGCTCGTCTGAGCTTTCTCGGTGATATACTTGATTGTGTTTTGGTATTTCAGACGTTCGATTAGGCTTCTTAGGGCCATTCCACAGGCTATTTCCCACACAGCACAAGCTGTGCAACGGAAGCCGAGAAACCTGATTTCGCGCCTGGCCGATTGCGTTGTTTCTGGGGAATCGGTTTTGCACTGAGATTTTTCACTCATGATATGATTCGATCGAAACTTCGAGGATTAGATAAAATTCTTCATTATAGACTGGATGTCACAAAGAATAATATTCGAAAAAATACAATCACCCACCTAAATGTATGAAAATGAAAAGATTGACAACCAGATGGTTTCTCTGGGACTTTGTTGATCCTTGAACATTATGATTTCAAGGACTTAACTTTCCTTCAATGGCATACCACTTTTGAAGTGATATCAGCACTCTCTTGAAGTGTTGTTACAGTAGTACACCACTGGGCAATTGAGCTCGCCGTTTGATGGTTGGAAAAGGCGGCCAAAAGCCCAGACTTGCTTGGTGATGGCCAGCCACCAAAAGCTGGTCAGTGGAAAGGCGTTCTTTTAGCTTGGCTTTGCTGGCGGCCTATAGATGGTCTTTGATGATCGGACACAGCCAATGACCATGTGAAGAGATCTTGAGAGCGCACCTCACCCTCCTTCCTCATCTACCTCTTCAACCCCTTGTGTGTAGAGGCCATGATGTTATTCATGAGGTAGAGACTTTTCAGACCATAAATTGAATTTGCAGATCTTTCCCGTTGGCCAATCAAAAAATCATGGAGAGAAATCCCTCTGTTGAGGTTTTTGTAAAAACAGTGATTCCTTGTTCACAGCATCCATTGTGACTGTCGTGACAGACAGCCGTTAGACCATCTTTTGACAGCCATAGGGCTGATCAATTTATGGCCAGATTGACCAGCCAATTGACCGGCTGTTTTCTGGCCAAAAGGTGAGCTTCTGAGCAGAAAAGAGCCAGTCTCACCCAACCATCAAGATCTGACCAAAACCTGGGCTTCTGGCCAGTGTTTGACCGGATTTTGGACACGACCACTTTTGAGCTCAACTCTTGGCTCAACAATTGCCCCGTGGTGTAGACTAATGATTCAGGGGGTAGCAATGTACACCAAGATCTATTGACCAAAGATGAGCAAGGAAAGGAATTGTGAGGAACATCCCAAGTTCTCAGCAACACTCATGTGATGGGTCAAATGCAAAAGGTATCATACAAATTCAACATTATTGTCAATTCTGAGGAAGAACTTTCCATCTTTGATGCTGAGGTACAGATGTACATCTTTCCTACTATATTACAAACAATTAGTATCATTACAATTTATAATTCCATGATCATCCAATGAGATTGATAATCAAGTCCTGTGGTTTGGCCGTGATTTGCCCGAATTTATTCAGTTCTTTTGTGTTCTTCGAGACGATGAGCATTGGTTGGGTGCCATGTCTCCAACTTCGACCTCCATAGCGTAAAAATGTATACCGTCAGGATAGGCACCCGCCCAGGTAGCCGGCTACATGATCAAGAGTCAGGTATTAGTGCATCACAGATTTGAGTGCTCTATTGTTTTTGGGGAAGACTCACAAGCATTGTAGCTCTGCGGCCTTTGATAGCACATAACTTTGTTAAGCTTGTTAGAGATTCCTCTAGAAATTTCTTTGTACTAGAAAAATTATTATCGGTGTCAGCTAAGCCTGCTTCATGGAGGCTCTCCTAGCGAGGTTATTGAAAATGCTAAGCCCAGACATTTGAAAAAGAAACTATAAGCTCACAGTCCGTCCAAGCTGACTTTGGCTCCAAGATTGAGGCTAACTTTGGACATGGAGAGCTAGTATAAGAAGACGTCGGCAAACGTCAAACTCTTACTCGGACTGTCCCTTGATAGAAGAAGTTCAAAGGAGACATTTACCGCACAGTTCCCACATGTCTTTTTGTTGTTATACCCGTCATTGTCTAGGCGGCCATTTTTATCAAACTGGTATGAAGCAAGTGCTCTTCACACAGAAGGTCAGTATGCGATAAACCTTGGTATTTTGATAATAAGTTTCCATATCACTTTAAGATAACTGGCTTCACTTACTTGAAACACTGGTCTATATCGATGCGGGCAGCACCTCTCAGAGGTAGACACTGAGCCATGACCGTTTGTTGCAGGATGGAAAAGAGGCCTAAACAAATCACAAGACGAGTATAAAACATTGTTTTCAAGATTTCTTGCTTATGAAAGGTGTGAAGGTTACGTAGACTCCAGATATGAAGGGCTAAGTATCAAGGGACTGAGCGAGTAATCAATAAGGTGAGATTTGAATCTTGAGATAATCAAATGTGATTCGGTAAGGTCTTTAAGCAAAATGTAGTTATTTAGGTAAAGAAGAACAACAGTGTGTCCTGAGGATGTTTATTTTCAGCTTTATATTCTCATTCGTTACCATCCTGCTAAGCGTGACCAGGGAATGCTATGGAGATCGGGAATCACAATGCACAAAGCTTTGAATGCCTCACCTACGTGCGGACTTGAAAAGAATCCAATTGTATTCTCTTGAAAGGGATCATCTTTACATATTCATACCCGACATTGATGATTGTCCGATGCTTCTTTGAAACACGGCTACAAGCTTTGCTGACCTCTCCAAATTTTATAGTCGATTTAGTTGATTTGGTTTTCGGTGATTCAGCGCTTCAATTGGGCTTCCTGAAACGGTTTTATATGCTATTGGTTCCTATGCAGCACAGGCATTTCGAGATTGGAAGCCAAGGAACCTCATTGGGCGCCGAGCGGATGGTGTTTTCTATGGTCGTCGGGATCGGATGTCGAGGATGGTGCGTGGCTTCATGAGTTCGTTACGGGTGATTCTGTCCTCCTCAATTTACAATATGTATCGATACTGCAGTGTGCCCAAGGTAAAGTGAGCCATAACTTATAAGGTTAGCAAGCGTTCAAGTTGTCAGACTGACAACGGATCTGAGTCCTTCGCCATTGGCATAAGTCGGAATACATCTACAAATATGTCACATAGGTGTTGCCAAGTGAAAGACACACAACATGCATTGGAATTCAGGTGCACGAGTGCGGCTTTTTTTCCCGAGAGATTTCCTTCACACCCGCTGTGCAAGAGGTACGACGCACTCGCCGCTTACTGGGCCTTGTTTCGGCGAAACTGGAACAAATGAGACTCGTAAGCCGGAATACATAGGTGATAAAAGCCCCCGTCTAGAACTCGGAAATTGAAGCCTCAACATGGTTTAACCAGAAAATGGAAGGATAGGACCCATACAAGCAGATCCACCCCGAAAAATATTTATCTTGTGCGTCCAAGTTGGGCTGAGCAAAAGACTGTCAAGTGTTGTAGTATGCTTTTGAGGACCCTTTCTTGATCTGAGACGCAAACTACATCCCAGAAATCTTGGGAAGAGGATGCGCTTAAGTGCGCAGTGCAAATGCACCCCCGTGCATTGCACCTGACTTCCTGCCAACAACTTAATTTCCAAGACTTTTTGTTGCACCTTTTTGAGAAGAAAAAGATAAGTCATTTACAGGAAAAATGGGCATGATGGTGGGTGGCAATTAGCAAAAGCCCATCCTCACTGATAAAATAATGTTAGCACTCCTTTGCAGCTACATAACAGCGGGAAAAAGGACCCAGTAATGCAGAGTGGGATTTATTCATCCAAGGTGAGGAAGTAAAGCAGTAGCAATGAATGTCATCAGGTCAAATCCAAAGGGTCAAGACTGGGAGAATATTATTAGACAAACCTGTTATCATCTTAAGGTGTGTAGAAGAAACCATTCTATCTCCATTGTCGTTGCAAATATACAAGTGTTAAAGTAAAATCATACGTACAGGATGTCACATGAATGATTCTTAATTATAATATTTCATTACATTTATGTTTCATGATTCACACGTTATGTCATATGTTTTAATCATACTGTTTGTACTCAATTCAAACCTAACATGTACGGACTGTATTTCATTTAGATACCTGTAAGAGCAGCGAGTTGATTTCCTTTCCTCATCCAAGTTATTCTCAATCATTCTTGGATGAAGGTGAGTAATCACTCGTGGGATTTTGGTTATTAGATTCTAGGTTCTTGGTCTGAATCATAACCTTCCCTGCTCTGACAGGTAAGTCTCTCTATATTGATGTTGTTGTTTCATAACTATCTTGTTTTCATATTTTTATCATTTGTATGAGAAAGAAATAAAACTGATCCAAGTTATTCTCAATCATTCTTGGATGAAGGTGAGTAATCACTCGTGGGATTTTGGTTATTAGATTCTAGGTTCTTGGTCTGAATCATAACCTTCCCTGCTCTGACAGGTGAGTAATCACTCGTGGGATTTTGGTTATTAGATTCTAGGTTCTTGGTCTGAATCATAACCTTCCCTGCTCTGACAGATTGACAGGTTATGAGCCCAGCGTGATCCACGTCTGCGGTAATCATTCCATCATATTCTCTCAGTTTCAGTACCGTGAACCTTAACGTTTCCTAATACACTATCCCGAACGAGATTACATTAATGCGTAAATAAATGAATCCTGCCGACGCCACTTCCGAATCCAAACCTGGAGAATCTAGTCCAACATTCCCGAGTAATACTCAACCTTCAAAAGATCAAAACTCAATACCCTTTCCATCAATTGATTTAAAAACCAAAATGACATCTTATTCAACCGATCAAAAAGAGTTCTCATTGAACTCATACTCTAATGTAGTAAAACTATCAACCGGAACATTCAATGACTGGAAGTTACGGTTGACTACTGTTCTAGGAGCACAAAAACTCTCGAAATACATTCTGAAAGATCTAGATGTTCCTACTGATCCAACAGAATTAGAGAATCATGAAACTAATTCACTCCGTGCTCTAGCTGCAATACACTCTACAATTGATGATGAAAATTTTCAAGTAATACGTTCATTCAATTGTCCTAGGAAGGCTTTTCAAGCTCTTTGTAAACATCACGATGATGCGGGGGGTCTTTCTACTGCTCATCTTTTCTCTGATCTTGTCACGCTCAGACTGAATCCCGATGAAAGTTTATCCGATCATTTGGCTAAATTCAGAAAAATTCACAATGATCTTCTCAGTAACTTAGCATCGACCCCTGATTTTAAGATATCTGAACCATTCATTGCAGTAATACTTATCAAATCACTTCATTCCGAATATACTCCCCTTGTTCAAACTTTACTGGCAAACTTTGAGACCCTCACTCTTACGCGTTTATATTCATTACTCAAGATTGAAGCCACACGAAACTCCGCAAACAATTCATCAGACACTGCTCTATCAGCCAACCGTTCCAAACAAAAACCCCGGTTCGGCAAGAAGAACAATCGACCAATCAACAACACTAATTCATCTCTGAAGTGTTCGCTCGGTCACTTAGGTCACACAGATGAAAACTGTCGCACTCGGAGATATCGTGCATTCCTCGAACATGAAAAGAACAATTCATCTTCTACATCTAACCACGCTATTTCTTTCGTCTCTGCTTCAACTTCTCAATCAATCCCTGAAGCTAACGAAGACGTTTCATACTGGGAATCGGCATTCTCAGCCACCGTGTCATCGGGTGCGCCCATCATCTGTGACACTGGAGCCACAAGTCATATGTTTTCTGATAAATCATTGTTCTCAGATCTACAACATACTCGACCAACTCGAATCGGAGTAGCGTCTCAAGATGGTGCTATTTGGGCAAGCCATAAAGGAACTGTTAGGTTCGGTTCTCTTACACTCCATGATGTCTTATACTCGCCAAAGTTAACCGGAAACCTCATATCCATCGGACGTCTCTGCGATGATGGATACAATGCTTCTTTCAACAAAAACCTAGGCATCATCACTGACAGGTCAGGAAAGGAAGTATTGCAAATGAACCGCAACACCCATACCAATCGACTTTGGGCGCCTAATTTAGACTCCGATCGATCATCAGCTTACTTCTCACACACCAATCACGATGAGTTGGCATCGTTGTGGCATAAACGGCTCGGACACCTACATCCCGATGCGGTCATTTTCTTTTTGAAGAAAACCAAACTTATCTCCCTTTCTCGAAAGAATTTTCATCCTTGTGACTCCTGTGCTTTGGGCAAACTGAAACAAGCCATATCCACTCGTCCTTTCTATCGCTCACCTGGTCTCCTTAATCTTGTACATAGTGACTTGATCGGTCCTATATCACCACCCACCAAAACTGGCTTGAAATACATCCTCACCTTCATCGATGATCATACTCGATATAGTCGTGTTTATTTGTTGAAATCAAAAGATCAGACCTTTGAGAGATTCAAACAATACAAAGCTTTGATGGAGAACAAGACCGGTCGCAAGATACTCAAATTGAAGTCGGACCGTGGAGGTGAATATTCTTCAACCAAGTTTCTCGATTACCTTAAGCAGGGGGGAATCGAGATCGAGAGAGGTCCTGCCAATAGACCGATGGCAGACTCTGTATCAGAGCGATACAATCTGACACTCCTAAGTAAGATGAGGTCCCAATTGATCCATTCGGGCCTACCTCTCTATCTATGGGGGGAACTTGCGATATACAGTTGTCTTCAAATCAACTGTTCGCCTTCTGCAGCACTCCAACATCAATCACCGATGGAAGTATTTGAATCAATGCTTCCAGGTCATATACACCCTTTTGACACCGATCGTCTCAAGCCTTTTGGATCTCTCTGCTTTGCTATGGACCGAAGCAAGAAGTCAAAAGTTGCGCCTGTAGCTCGGCGATTCATATTTGTTGGTCTAGAGGAAGGTGCCCGAGCTGCTCGTCTACTGGACAAGCAAACCGGCAAGGTGTTGGTGACCGGTGATGTTGTCTATCGGGAGGAAACATTCCCCGCTGTTCATCTTTCCCATTCTCCTGATGTACCAGAAGAACTGATTCTTCCCGAGTACTCGGATGAATCAATCTCAACTCGACAGAATCAACACAAGACTGATGTCGCAGATCAAGAGTTGAAGGTTCCTGAATCAAATCAAACACCACCGGAACCAGATGGTGCTGTGTCGAACGAGTCCACACCTATTTCTGTACGGAAAACACCACCAAATCAAACACTTGAGTTTGTGGAGTCTCCACCGCCATCCCCTTACCATACCACTACCTTAATCCCGTTGAGTCAATCAATTCATGCACCTCGGGATGAACCATCTTCACAACCGCCACTTCATCCAAATGTGACAGTACGACAAAAGAAGGTACCGATTGTTCGAGACACGAGGATACGGGATACAACTAATCAGTCTCCCCCGTCAACCCACTCATCTGCGTCATCAGTCAGCGGAACCTCAGACCTTTCTAATGACTCTGGTTCATTCGAGATTGCTCAACCTAAATCTTCTCCAACACCATCGATTCAGAAATCTGACGGGTCATCCTCACTTTTGTCTATGCAATCGAATCGAGCTCCGGAAGCAATCTCTTCGACCGCACCTACACCTCCAGTACAGGTTAAGGTGGCACCTCCCACACCTCGAGTTTCAAAAGAAGAACCAATTCAAGATCCCACACCAATATCGAATCCACCTCAAACATCTACGGTGAAAGTTAATCCACCACCGGTACGTCGTTCATCTCGAAACCGGCAAGCACCGGACCGATATGGATTTCCTTCTAGTTCAAATGTTGCTATATCCACTTCGCCTATGATGATCACTCCACACTGAACAATCATTCCAGATCACTACGGATTCACAGCAACCAACGGAACCGATCCAGACAGTCCAACATTTTCTCAAGCCATGGCTGGACCTGACAAGCAAGCGTGGATTCAAGCTATGCAGCAAGAGTATGACTCATTGATGGAGCACGGTGTGGGAAAGCTTGTTGAACCACCACCAGGAGCGAATGTCCTTGGGGGGATGTGGATATTTAACAAAAAGCGGGATGAGCATAACCGAGTTGTTCGATTCAAAGCAAGGTGGGTTGTACTCGGCAATAAGCAAATCAAGGGTCTTGACTACGACGACACTTACGCATCTGTGGGAAAACTCGACTCACTGCGTATTCTTCTAGCACTATCAACCATCAAGCATCCTAAAAGGGGAAGAATGAAAGTACGACAATTCGACATCGTTACTGCTTTCCTCAACGGAAACATGAAAGACCTAGTTTATACTATTCAAGTCAAGGGTTTCGAACACCCCGTCCTCAAAGAACACGTCTGGTTACTCATCAAATCCCTGTACGGTACTAAGCAGGCAGCCAGACGATGGCAACAGCACTTTGGTGCGACCGCTGCCGGATTCGAACTTCATTCAATTGACTCAGATACCGCTGTTTATGTTTTAAATTCAACTTTAGGTCTTCTTATTCTTCATCTACACGTTGATGATTCTTTAATTTTCTGTAACAATGACGAACTTTTCTTCAAATTCAAGTCTTTTATTGATTCTAAATACAAACTTAAGTGGACCGAACGACCAACTTTATATTTAGGTATCAAGCTAGACATCTCATCGGACAACTCTATCGTTAAGATCTCACAGTCGCATTATATTGAAGCAGTCTTAGAGCGATTCGCAATGGTCAATTGTAAGCTAGCCAAGACACCATTACCTCAAAAACAAAATCTATCACCGGGCACGATTGAAGAAATTGAAGAAGCTAAAAATATCCCTTATCAAGAGTTGGTGGGATGTCTTCAATGGATAGCTACGTGTACAAGACCTGACATATCTTATGCTGTATCTCAAGTTTCTAAGTACAACTCTGCTTGGACAATCTCACACTGGACTGCGGCAAAACACATTTTACGATATCTTCGCGGAACTCAAGACCTTGCCATTACCTACTCTGGGGGGATTCCGGAGCCTCAAGCTTACTCGGACTCAGATTTCTCACAATGTCCTCTCACCCGCAAGTCAGTCACTGGATATGTGGTGATGGTTGCAAATGGGGCGGTAAGCTGGAAATCACAACGTCAAACAGTTGTGGCCCTCTCAACATCTGAAGCTGAGTACTTAGCGGCGACAGAATGTGCCAAACATATGTCTTGGGTGCGATCTTTTTACTTCGATATTATGCATCAACTTGAACGTCCTACTCCGTTTTACATTGATAATACTTCCGCTATCTTTACTGCTACTGGTGATGGTATCAAAGCAAAATCGAAGCATATTGATAGACGCTTTCACTATATTTGCGACCTTCTAGAATCCAACACCTTATACATTAATCACATTCCTACTGAAAAGATGTTGGCGGACCACTTGACTAAACCGTTAGGTCCACTTGCTCTGAATCATGCTTTGAAACTTAATAATATGATTTAATAAATGATGCTGAAATAGGGGGGATGTTAAAGTAAAATCATACGTACAGGATGTCACATGAATGATTCTTAATTATAATATTTCATTACATTTATGTTTCATGATTCACACGTTATGTCATATGTTTTAATCATACTGTTTGTACTCAATTCAAACCTAACATGTACGGACTGTATTTCATTTAGATACCTGTAAGAGCAGCGAGTTGATTTCCTTTCCTCATCCAAGTTATTCTCAATCATTCTTGGATGAAGGTGAGTAATCACTCGTGGGATTTTGGTTATTAGATTCTAGGTTCTTGGTCTGAATCATAACCTTCCCTGCTCTGACAGGTAAGTCTCTCTATATTGATGTTGTTGTTTCATAACTATCTTGTTTTCATATTTTTATCATTTGTATGAGAAAGAAATAAAACTGATCCAAGTTATTCTCAATCATTCTTGGATGAAGGTGAGTAATCACTCGTGGGATTTTGGTTATTAGATTCTAGGTTCTTGGTCTGAATCATAACCTTCCCTGCTCTGACAGGTGAGTAATCACTCGTGGGATTTTGGTTATTAGATTCTAGGTTCTTGGTCTGAATCATAACCTTCCCTGCTCTGACAGATTGACAACAAGGGTCCAAGATGGTGCACACTCCATGCAGGAAGGTGACACTGCATCCGTGGGGTTGTGGTGACTCAAACTTGACTGATAAGCTTAGTGGTCACCCCACATTGAGAGAAATTCAGGTATCCAAATTTAATGACAATCAGATATCAGTCTTGACAAGAGACTGGTGTATGATTGAATAGATCACAATTTAGTGAAGAGACTGTGAAAAACAAATGTGAAGTTTGATGAAGAAAAGGAACAAAATAATAACAAACAGTTGTTCATATATATATAATGTAATCATTGAACATGATAAGTGGTATCATGATGTTAGAAAGAAATAACACTACATCTCTAAAGTGCACATGACCACATGTGTCATGCTAACAATGAGATGTTGTTATGCTACTCTCAATTCATTGACCCCCAGATTTGCAAGACCCCTCTTTAGATTTTGGGCAACCTCACCATGGCCTACATCTGCAGAGTCACCACTTTGCACGTAGTGGCATAGCTGGGAGCCATTGCCTTGGATTGCCCCATTGAGCAACATGTTATGTATGATCCAGGAACGGGGGTTCTTGTGGCAAAGAATGAGGCAGAGCAATCTCTCAAGTGATGAATAGATTGTCAGATGAGGAAGCAAATGTACATACAATGTCACCATCTCAAAGTAATCTAGTATAATGTGACATGTAATATATATAACTTTTCACATGAATGGCATAATACAAGTCATAAGAGCATCCGCTATTGTTACAGCAAATTTTCTGCAAATTTACTGTAACGGTCTGTAAAGTACAGAGGCGGTACGTACCAAACTCTCAAAATCCACTATTGTCGAGGCAAAATCTCTTCTGTATGGTACGTACTGTACAGAATAGAGTCTGTCCCACAATCGTGCCATCTGTAAAAAATCTGCAAAGTTCAAAGATCTACAGATGATAAGTTTTTAAATGTAATGGATGAAAGGATGGGTAGCCTGAATCGAAGGACCGACCGGATTTTGATATAGGTTTTTTTTTCTTTGATAAGATGTATTAAACGTGGATTTGATATGATCTTGAAAATGAAAGTTTTGAATTTAAAAATTCAAAAAAACAAATCAGAATTATAAAAGAAATTTACAACTTATTTATTTATTTACAATATTTTTTTACGAAGATGTACCATGGATGGATGAGTTGGTATGTAAAGAAATCAAGGTGGGAAATGTGATGGAAGGATTGAATTGAAAGAAAGGGAAGATTGAGATGACCTGTGGTGGTGTGGTGTCCCGTTTGCTCGGTAGCCCGAGCAAATTTGGTAGATACCGATTCTGCAGAGGTCCTGCAAATTTGCAGTACCTCTGCAGAATTTTTACCGAAACTGCAGGTACCGAATCGTGTTTTTGCGTGTTTTTGACACGGTTGGGGATTTATGGCTTTGGTACTGTAAAATTTACAGTACCGAAGCCATTTACAGCAACGATAGTAGATGCTCTAACACAACAGAACTTGTGCTCCTGGGTTCCAATCCCAGTAGCCCCACTCCTCCCACATTCCTGTGACCAATACTGGGAGTCATAGAGCCTGCATGACTACCACTGGGTACATGAGTCAGTCATGCAAAGCAGTATAAGTGTTGTTTATTATACATCAAAGTGTGAGATACAAAAGACAACAGGTGATATGAGACAGAAAAGAGAAATTACAATTTAAAGGTGGATACCTTCTCTATCATATTGCAAACCATTGGTATCATTACAATTTCTATTTCTATCATTATTCAATCGAATCAAAAACCAATTTTCTATTTAGGTCATTTGATCAAATCTTCTTCAGGTCTTCTTTTGTTTTTTAGGTGTTGATGAGCATTCATTGGGCTTCATGTCTCCAACTTCAATCTCCATAGCAAAGAAAGTACCATCAGCAGGAATTGTCTGACTGGCCAAGATTGCTGGCTAAATGGTGAAAAAGTACATATCAAACCATGCATGGTTAATGTTTGGGTCCTCTATATTTTGTAGATATAAAACATAAAAGACTTACCAGCATGGTGCCTTTTCTATTTTTCAGAGTACATGATGTGATAAGACCGTTCATGACCTTCTTTAGTGATTGCTTTGTGCTGTGAAAGATAAGCATTGATTTCAGCTGAGCCTCCTTCATCAAGGGATAACAACCCAGATATTTGACAATGATGAGGTCAGAAATTTGAGAAAAAGCTTACTATCCATCCAAAGTTGTTTTACCTTTAAGGTCTGTGGTAACTACTGACATGGAGATCTGGTATATGAAAGCTTTGTCAATTTTTTTGATCTTGGTTGGGTTGCACTTTTGATAGAATAATTCAAAGGAAACATTTACAGCACAGTTCCCACATGTCTTTTTGTTCTTGTATCCGTCGCTGTCTAGGAGCCCCCTGTTATCAAACTGGTAAGTAGCAAGTGCTCTTCACATATAAGGTCAGTATTCCACGATGTTTGATTGTTTGATATTTTCAATAAAAAAAGTTATTTGGTAAAATGCCCATAGAACTCTAATATAACTGGCTTCACTTACTTGTGACATTGTTCTATGTTTATGGGCGCGGCACCCCTCAAAGATAGGCATTGACCCATAACCGCTTGTTGAAAGTGGAAAACCACACTTAAACAAATTAAAAGACGAGTGTAAAACATTTTTGAAGACACAAAAGAGTTAGATCTTTGGGTTGTGTTAAGATTTATTTGGTAATGAAAAGTGTGGCAATTGGGAGATGTCTGTTAAAACTAAGTTTCGATAAGATGAGCTAGTAATCAAGGGTAGCTCAAGAGGATGTTTGGAATTTGAGATAACCGAATGTGATTTAATGAAGTTGATGAAGCAAAATTGGTTTTTAGGCACAAAGAAGAGAACAAGGGAGAGGTCTTCTGAGAATGCTTCCCCAGCTTTTATCTTCATCCGTTGCCATGCTTCTAAGGGTGACCTGGGTACACTGTACAGCACGTTGATCAAACAACTTTGGACGCTTCAAGCGATCATCTTTGCAAATTTACTCCCGACATGCGTGTCTTTGAAACAAGGCTGAGATCTTTTGGTTCTATAGTTGATTGGCGATTCAGCGCTCTGATCAGACTTCCTGGAAACGTTTATAAGCTATTGGTTCGTACGCAGCACAGCCTGTATCGGAAGTCAAGAGACCTGATTGCGCGCCCGGCAACCTGTGGTCCCTCTGGTCGACGGGATCGGATGTCGAGGACTACATATGCGGTGTGCCTTCGCTGCGTATAATTGCATCATCCTCATCTATGATACGAATGTATCGGAGTGTCTATTTTGTGAATTTGACCCAGATACAAGCTCATATGACTCTCTTGGAATTGAGGAATGATATCTGTGATCCACACTGAGAAAATAACCAGCCAAACTGTTCCAGCTGATAAATTTATGGGGGAATTTAATGGTGTCAATGTTGCGAATCGGGGGTTGTGTGTGACTGCGGCACAGCCATCGAGTGATCTTCCGCTTGTTCCCAAAACAAAATTCAACATCATCTGTGGATTCCATGTTCCGCATCACGTCTCAGGAGGCACTTCAAGCAATGCGACAAAAACTATCTAAATGTGTAATTCAAAAACTTCAACTTCTCTATAATTACATAACTAGCCGCTGATGTCAGCACTCCGTTGAAGCAACATCCCAATGGTACACAAACTTGTAAGTCATCAGGGGTGAGTGAGGGACACAGTGGCAAAGAACCTCCCAGGTCTTCAACATCTTTGATTGAGGAAATCCAAAGGTCGAAATTCAAGCAAAAGCTGCTACGCAAATGCAAAATCATCTCAAGATGTACGAAGAAAATTACTTTCGTTCAATAACTCATAATGATGAGGTATATAACGGGTGATGATGCAGTTGAGCTTTGCAGCAGTCTTTGTTTCGGTATTACGGATTCGGCATATAATAAAAGATTACGAGATAAATGGAACTTGATTCAAAGGAGTAACGTGAAGCAAGTTTTGATGGATATACTCTTTGAGGAACTTGAGAGCCAAAGCCTTTGCATTTAGCAATACTTAATCCGAACTAATTCGGTTCGTCTTCCGCGGCGTTGACGAGCATTCATTGCGCCTCATGTCTCCAACTTCGACCTCCATAGCTACAAAATTATTCTCTAACGTTTGACCAACAAAGATACTCGGCTACAGGAGATAGTTTTGGGTATCAGTTTGGAGAGGTTCAAACTTGAGCGCCCTTTTTGTCACAGATATAAATCACACAAAGCTTACTAGCATGGTGTTCCATTTTGAGCTTTTATAAGTACATGTCTGAGTCAAATTTTTCAGAATTGCTTCTAGTTGGACCTTTACTCTGAAGGATGAGTATCAGCGTCAGCGCTGCTTCTGAGGGGGTAATATGAGAAAAGAATGAGCTCACAATCCATCCAAGCTGGGTTTAGCTTCAGGGCTTATGCTTACTATAGACAAAGAAATCTGGTAAAAAAACATCAAATTCTCATAAGATTGTCGGATTGCACTGAGAATCTGAGAACCTCAAAGGAAACACCTACCTTGCAGTTCCCACAAGTCTTCTTGTTCTCAAGCCCATCACTATCAAGTCGGCCCTGTCCATCAAAGTTGTACGTGGAAAGTGCTCTTCACGCGTAAAGTCAGTGTTCGTATAATTGAATGTTTTGATATTTTTTTGAAGAATTCTTTGATGATTTACGCCAAGAACTTGAAAAGAACTGGATTAACTTACTTGCGGCATTGTTGTTTATTTATTGGCGCATAACCTCTCAAAGGCAAACACTGCCCCTCAACCGCTTGTTGAAAGAGGGAAACAAAGCCTAGACATATCAAAAGGTGAGTGTAAAACATTGTCACATACGCGGCACAATTAGAATTCATCATCTAGGCTAAGAGAAGAGAAAACAAGAATGGTTTTCTGAAGATGTTTCATTTTCAGCTTCAAATTCTTGTCCGTTGCTGTGCTGCTCAGGGTAACGAAGGAAGCTAAGTAGCTTGCTGCTTGGTGATCACGAAATTTTGGACGTCCCATCCACGTGGGGACTTGACATCCTGATTATATCATATCGAAAGCAACCTTTTCAAAGTTGACTCCCGACATTGATCATGGTCAGATGGATCTTTGAAGCGCCTCTGCAAAGTTATCCTATCCCTGCTACTTGTATAGCCAGTCATGGTTTCTGTGATTCTGAGCTTTTATTAGGTATCCTGGAACCACTTTATAAGCTATTTTTTCCTACGCAGAACAGCCTGTGAATTATCAATAAAGACTCGAGGCCTTCAAATGTGGTTACCAAGAAACGTGATCCGCGCCCAGGTTTCCGCGCCCGGTCGATTGTGGGGCGCAACATGTGTCTCTGGTCGACATGTCTTATGCATGATTCCACTCTAATACGTGATGATTTGTGTGCCAAGAGCAAAGCTTCCGTTGTGAAATTTGTCATGTGGAGAAATTCTGTCTTTGTGTGGTGTGAGATTGTGCACCTTCGGACTTGACACGCTCTCTCGTAAAAAAGAGAGGGGTACGTGGATTTTTTCGTACACCCATGTCCATAAAGTCCAGAAATTATGTCGTCCGTAAATTTGTATATTTTTGAGAAATTACTTATCCTTACAAACTTTCTTGATTTCCGAATGTTTGAAAAATATACAGTCAATAAAAGTTTCTGCGATTCACAATCAGGAAATACAATCAGAGGTCAAATCATTCCATCCCGACAAGATTGCTGACTATAAACATATGCTTTCTTTTGGACTTTATTTCTGGCTGAGCGTACAACCTAAAAATCTTGGATACTGAGATGATACCAGCGCTCCCTTGTAGCCCTTGTAGCATGGAACCGGGGTAAATTAAGAATTCAAGGGGAGAAAGAGTTTTAAGTCATCAGAGATGAAAGAGGAAAGCAGTGGCAGAGGGTTTTTGAGTTTCCGACCACATGTAGTTCACAATATCCAACAGGTCGAGACCCAAGCAAAAATTCTCACGCAATCTCGGCATCATCTTGAAGTGCGCTCAAGATAGGTGAGCAACCAATTGTTCCTTTTTTTGTCTTGATGTCTTATTTATATCATCCCACCTAGGTAAAAAATCGACAAATCTCAAAGAAGGGATATTTCCCTCAGATAATGGCCACGCAGAAGTCAAAGCTCTTTTGGCAAAGAAAGCAAAACGAGGTGAGCAAGTCTTCACCTTCTTTTGTTCCCATTTGATGTCTTATTCCTTTTATCTCATTGTAGAACGTGATGAATCCGACGCGGTTACAGAGAAAATTGCAAAAGTAAAGAAAGAGTCGAAATGGCAAGGATGAGTTTTTGAGGAATACCAGGAGAATGTGCCAAAGGTGGACGCTTTGCTGGTGGTCGAAGACAGCAGCCAAGAGGGCAAGGCCGGTGGTACACGGGTATCAAAGCTTACAAATCGCAAGAGGGAGTAAGATGCAGTACCTTTTTTCCTTTTTATTTCTAGTCACTCATTTGTTTGTTTATTTCGCTTTTTTAGATTTTTTTGATGTCTCTTTTTCTCTCTAAAATGTATTATTGTTTTGAAACGTGATACTATATTTTTATTTTCTGTATGTGAAATTTTGTTCGTTGAGATATAGAATGAAGTGAGATTTTGTAATTCCACGATGTTTTTTTTGCGATGTTGGTACTTCGTAATTTGATGCATGCCAACATCATGATTACCTTGGATAAATATACCATTGCATGGCTTATCATTTACAGAATAAGAGTTTCGCAATTGGGTGACCGTAAAAGTCAACAATTGACCATCTGTGGACTACATTTGCGAGCTTATTTATCCCACCCTTTTTTAAGTGCGTTCGAAAAGGAAGAAAGTATATAGAAGATAAAACCGAGGTAAGATGTATTTTTGCGATGCATTCACTTTGTGAGCATTAATCATCGTAAATCAATGATCGCAAAATCCTATGATCCCGTAAATATTTCATCTTCTTTATTCATGCTCATTTGGGGGTGAATCTCTTACAAGTATATTACAAGTTTAAGAAATAATCAGATAATATTATTACAATTTAAATTTACAATGATCTGCAATTGAAAACCCAATCCTTCGAATTCAAGAGTGGTAACTTGGAACTTCTTCAGTTCTTTTTTCGTTTTCGAGGCGTTGATGAGCATTCATTGCGCTTCATGTCTCCAGTTTCAATCTCGAAAGCGAAAAAAGTACCGGCAGTATTCCCACCCGCCCAGATACTCGGCTAAGTGATGGAGTTTCAGGTATTATTGTATGAAGCGTCAATACTAGAAGGCTCTATTCTCGTAGACATAAATCATAAAAGACTCACTATCATGCTTTTCCCTTTGGAGCCTTTATAATTACATGTCTTTGCTAGCTCTTCCAGCACCGCCTCTAATTGAGGCTTTAAGCTATGAAAAGGAAGTGTCATTGTCAGCTGACCCTGCGTCAAGGAGAGTTTACTAGGTGGACTTCCGAACATAATGAGCCCAGAACTTTTAGAAAAATTTATAAGCTTACAATCCATCCAAGTCGAGTTGGACCTTCGGATCCGTGCTAGTTATAGACATGCCAATCTAGTAAAAGAAGGATTTGTCAAACGTTCAATTCTTGATAGGATTGTTTTTTCCATTCAAGAATTTCAAAGGGAAAATCTACCTTGCAGTTCCCACAAGTCTTCTTGTTCTGGAAGCCGTCGTCGTCTAAGCGTCCGTATTCATCAAACTTGTACGTGGCAAGTGCTCTTCACGCGTAAAGTCAGTATTCCATAATATTGAATATTTTGGTAGTCTGATAGAAAAACTATACGGAGATGTACAGTAGCTCCAAGAAAGATACAACACCCCCGGGGCCAAAAAACCACCACAGCATACATAATACACGCAGGGTGTGGCCCCAGGGGTGTCGTATCTTTCTTGGAGCTACTGTACACATAGAACTTGAAAAAAACAAGTTTTACTCACTTGCGACATTGTTCTTTATCAATCGGTGCGTGGCGTCCCAAAGGAAGACACTGACTCACAACCGTTTGTTGAAATAGAGCAACAAGGCTCAAATAAATGAAAATACGAGTGTAAGACATTTTTGAACACGAAAAACAGTCAGATCAATAAGTCGTGTTGAGATTTCTTGTCAATCAAAGGTGTTGTGATTGGTTAAACGTCTGACAGAAAAGTATCAGGAGGCTGAACTAGTAGTCAATACCAGCAGGTGAAATTGGGCGTTGAGATACTAAAATGCGATTTGATATGCTAGATTATTGAACAAAATTCAGCTTTAGGCGAAGAAAAAACAGGAGGCAGATCTTCTGTAGGTGTTTCCTTGCCAGCTTTATATCCTCACCCGTTGCCCTGCTGCTCAGCGTAGCGAGAGGATAGTATGTAGCTCGGTGATCACAAAGCTTCGTACGCTCGAGCTTGCGAGGACTCGAATTCTATTCCTTATTAAGGATCCATTTCGTACAATCGTTCCCGATGTCATTGGTGATGGTCAAATGTGAAACACCGCTACGAGGTCGTCAGACCCCTCCTGATTCCAGTAGAATATACATAGTTTTTCGTATTTCAGAGCCACGAGTAGGCTGCCTGGATTACATAAGCTACTGGTTCCTACGCAGCACAAGCTCATGTGTATATCAAATGAAGCCACTCGAGGCCTTCATGTGTGGAAGCCGAGAGACTCGATTGCGAGCCTAGCCCATTCTTAGCGTTCGGATGTCAAGGACTGTGCGTGCCATCACATCGCGTCTTCGCTACGCAGAATTCCATACTCCGAGATCTACACGCGGGTCAGATTTCAGCCCATGGTGATATACCTTTTTGAATGTATTTCAAAATTTGAATCAGATTCAAGCACGAAAGACTTATCTTCTCTTGGAAAAAGGATCAGCGAAAAAGCAAAGTAACAAAACCAAATAACGAAAAATTCGGGCGGAGGGGATCTTTTTCAAAAAGTTTTTCACGACTGCTCTCGATAATCAGATAGATGAAGTTATCTGATAGAAGAGACAATCGCCTAAAGTTGAGAATAAAGGAAACAGCTTTCTAGCATCCATCAGTTAAAGAAATCCATCAATAAATAAAGGTGATTGACGAACCACGCCGACTTTTTTTGAGTGCTTTTGGCTCAATTGCATATGACACTAACTGAACATATTAGAACAACAAAGGGACTAGCGCACCTTAGATAATCGGTCATCTAGTCGAGAACAACAAAATGATTGACACTTAAGAAGGAAGAGAAATTTTGTATAAGTTTTTTCAGAGATATGATACATTTTGCCTCTTTTTTTGGGTATGGGTTATCTCAGAATTGACTGTACCAGTGCTGGGGTGATTTTGACCCGATTTTGGTGTGTCAATACCCGTACCGTCTCCTGGGTCTGAATGTGCAATTTTGGAAACTCATTTTGCCCTCATACCAAACGCTGAAATGATGCATCTCAGCGCTTCCTCGAAGCATCTTACCAAACCTTACCGCTGCTAGATCAAAACTCCTGGGGCCAATAGTTTAGAGCAAGCCTTTCAGACCACCGAAGTTGTGAGAAGGAAGGAGTGCTAAAATTGTTACAAGTTCTCATGTAGTTGAGAGAATCTAAGAAGTCGGGACTCCAGAATCAAACCTTGCGCAAAACTCACGTCATCTCAGAGCCTGAGTGGAAGAACTTTTCCTTTGATCATTTAAGCTGATACAGGCGAGCTTCTTTCGTTCAACGTCTCGTTTACTATGTATTACAAGGATATATGTAGTATTATTATTCACATCTCCGATATATTTCTATGAACGAAAAGACCAGATCATCTTAATTTGACAGTGTTAATTTCGAACTTCAAGCTTCATGGTTCTGCTTCCGCGGCGTTGATGAGCATTCATTGCGCTTCAGGTCTCCAACTTCAATTTCCACAGACACAAAAGTATTTTTCAAGGTCTCACCCACAAAGATACTCGGCTACATTATAAATTTCATACAATAGTACATGAGGTTCATATCTGAGTGTTTCAACTTTTACGGATATGAATCATAGAAGACTCACTAGCATGGTACCACTTTTTGCGTTATCATAAGTACATCCCGTTGATAAAGTGTTCAGAACCGCCTGTAGCTCGCTCTTTAGTCTATCAAGCATAAGTCTTAGTGTTAGCCAAGCTTACCACGAGGAAGGTTTACTAGCCAGGCTTTGTGCTTCTTCAAATGGTGAGTCTAGAAATTTGAAAAGAGGTATAAGCTCACAATCCATCCAAGCTGGGTTTAACTCGGGGGTTCAAATTGACTACAGATAAGGAGATCTAGCCAAACAAGAAGTCATCAGATGTTGAAATTCATCCGAATTTTCTTGACTACATAAAAGAATTCCAAACCTTGCAGTTTCCGCATGTCTTCTTGTTCTCGAATCCGTCACTGTCTAGCAGTCCGTTCTCATCAAACTGGTATGTGGAAAGTGCTCTACACACTAAAAGTCAGTTTTCCTCCCGATCTTCTGGTGATGTTCTTTTGCACATGATATTTGAACAAAACTCGCTTCACTCACTTGTAACATTGTTCTTTACTTATTGGCGCGTGACCTCTCAGAGGTAGACACTGCCCCTCAATCATTTGTTGAAAGAGAGTAACGAGGCCTATACAAATCAAAATGCGAGTGTAAAACATTGTTGAATGAGCGAAACAATTAGATTTTTAGGTCGTTTTATAATTTCTTCTCAATTCGAGGTCTGGTGATCAGCTCGAGTTCTATCGGGAGGCTGAGCTGGTAATCAAGACCTGCTGAAGGCGAAATGTGAGCGGTGAAAAATCCAAATGTGATTCGGGGTGAAGTTGACGAAAAAATTTGTTATTTACGCAAACACAAGATTAGGGGGATCGAGAAAGGTCTTTTGAGGATCTTTCCTTGCCAACTTTATATTCTCTTCCGTTGTCATGCTGCTCAAGGTGACCAGAGAATCCGATCTAGATCAGTGACCATGAAGCTTTGGAAAACCTGTGTAGGCCCTTCTAAAGACTCGAATTATGTTGCGTCGAAAATGCATTTTGTAAATTCACCCCCGACATTGGTGATAGTCAAATGCTTCTCTGAAACACAGCTACAAGGTTGTCTGATCCCTCCTGTTCCTATTTTTACCTATGATTTTGGTAACTCAAAGTCTTGACTAAGAAGCTATTCATTAGTTCCTACACAGTACAGCATGTGCACCATACATTTAGACTCTCGAGGCCGCTCTGAAAAAGTTGACAACTCAGCTCGCGCGCCATTTCGATTGTGAGGCGCAACTTGTGTCTTAGGTGGACGGGATCGGATGTCAAGACCTATGCATCCCCTCACGATATATGAATCTTCGCTACGCATCCATTTTACATACGGGCGCATGCTTTCATCCTCTTTGCAACCACGGACTGACACATGTGATTTCTTACTTCTCAGCACTCATCCTACAATCAATTCCACCACTGCTACCCTTAGAACCAGCCCAGAACAAAACGTGATCCAAGGTTCAATGACTAACCAAGGGACAAGGTAGGTTATATACATACCATGCCCCATATTGATAGTGTAGTTATCCGACGTGTTACTCTCCTTCTTTCCTTGGCATGTTTGCAACCAAAACCTGCCTTTTTGAAATGTACTCACCTTTCCTATAACCCAAGTTATCCAACTGTCATTTGTTGTAAACATCCAGAAGTCTATGTGATGAAGCCAGGTGGGTTTCATAAGACTTTGCGTGTTCTTCAACCAGGATGCTATCTCCACTTTTAACTTTTCAAGCTGCCTGTGAGTCTGACTTGACACATGGAAAAGATCTTCGCGACGAGACTCTTGAAAGTTTTATCGGGGCTATGATCCGGCCTTTGCTTGTGTGATGCAATATGTCAGTCGGACCAGTATGGTTTTAGACAGCCTCCACTGTGATCCACCTGTGAAATCTCTGTGGGTTGAATCGAGTCTCCTCGGCAAGCTCATGATCCCAGCCAAAGTACTTCCTCCACCTCAAACGAACCTCAGCCGTTTTTTGATTGAACTCAGCGAACAACATAGCAAATCAACATGGGGCGTCTCGCCGAACTTCAACGCAAGGTTAATACCTATACCTCATCGAAGTTTTTATATCGTCACCCGCTACTCACATGCTAATCTATGGATTGTTTTGTCTAACCCTAGAACTTGGAGCATCTCATGGGCGCTGAGGCAATGGGCATCGTTCGTTAATAAGAAATACTCAAATAATGAACTTTGCTACATCTCTTCGATTTCTCATTATATTTTCTGCATATCATTATCTCCAGATTCAAGTCGATTTGAAATTTACCGATCTCAAAGTTTGTCGTAGTTACCTGTGTGGTGCTTGTCCACACGATCTCTTTACCAATACCGTAAGCTTTCTTAATCCTTCTCAAAGAAATTCCCAAAGCATTTTAAAATCTCACTTGTCTTTTTTCCGTTCAAGAAAATGGATTTAGGAGCATGTGCCAAAACTCATTCACAAAAGTTAAAGGGCGAATACGAAGCAGCATTAGCTAGAAGTCAAAGTGATGATCCAGAAGAATCAGCTGACACAGTTTCACCTTCAGAGTGTGAGTGTTTTTGTAACAGGTTCCAGCTCATCACAATGGTCTATCAACTCAATTTTCCTTTCTTTTCTTCGGGAATTTCAGTAAACGCAATGAGACGAGAGTATGAAAACAATATCCTTGGATTTGTTGAGGAATGTGATCGAAGAATTCGTGCTGCACAGAAACGATTGGAGAAAACTCCCGAGGAAAATAACCGAACTACAGCTTTGGTGATCATTTTTTTATTCTATCTCGCTGTATCTGTTGACCACTGCTTCGCTTACAAATGATTTTGAACCCCTTCGTCTTACTGGTAGATGAGGGAAATTGGTGAAATTCAAACTGCTTATGAGGGAGCCATGGCGGAGGTGGAGACATTGGGTCAGTAAATTGCGTATCAGTTTGAGCTACCTTGATATTTCATCTGATGTATCTCAGTCTATCTCAGGTGAATCCGGTCAAGTTGATCAATCGATGGCCGAATTGGCAAAAGCTGAGGCCTTGAAAGCCGAGAAACTTGAAAAAGAGCGCGAACTTCAACAATTGACAGGTAAATAGTTACTTTCCGAATTCTTTCCTTGAATAGATTTCTGACACTTTTTTTCTTTATTATTAGAAACTTCTGGAGCTTCTGGACATCAAAAACTTCGTGTGTGTGATATTTGTGGTGCTTATCTATCGATTTTAGATAGTGATAGACGTCTGGCGGATCATTTTGGTGGAAAGGTAGGTTGTATTTTGGCTTGTCAGTACGCTCCGAATATGATGTGTTTTCTTAACCTGTCAGATACTTTTTTATCATTGCGAATCTTCAGATGCATCTGGGTTATCTTCAACTACGACAAACAATTGAAGAATGGCGTAGTAGACCACATGGTCTGCCTGGTCCTTCTGCGAATCACAACCAGAATCCTGGTTTGACTGCTGGTCTTCAAGCTGCTCACTTTGGACAACAGCGTGCTCAAGCTGCTGCAGCTCAGTCTAATGGATGGGGAAGCAGGGGAGGTGGCGAAAAGAGCGAGCCGTCTGGTGACCGAGATCGTGAACGTGACCGCGATCGAGAGCGTGAGCGGGATAGGGATCGAGAGCGGGATAGGGATAGGGATAGGGATAGGGATAGGGATCGACATCCAAGAGATGACCGAGATCGTCGACGAGATGACCATCGAAGTTCACGTGGCGGCGATGATGACCGTCGAAGTCTTAGAAGAGGTGAAGGGGATGATTATGATAAACGTCGATATGATGATGAAGGCAGAGGACCAGGTGGGAAAGATGATCGAGAGAAACGAAGAAGATTTGATTGAGAAAGTTTGAAGTTTATATGAGTCCCGCGAAATCAAGAGAACAAAAGGAAATCTTACGTTTACCTGTGTATAAAGAGAATTGTTGTCATTGTGAGCAAAGCACGAATTGATACTACATAGTCCATGCCCCAATATTTAGATAGAATGTATTGGTTTTCATTGGTGATGAGAAGTCTCTCAAGATACCAATTTCATCTGTTCACTACTTTGCCCTCATTGCTTTATTCATAGTACCAAACTATCAAGCTATCGTTACTAAAGACAAACATTCAGGACATTGCTCACGGCGCGCTCAGCTCATCTACACCAATCTGCCCCCAGTTCATTTTCCTTGTGCAAGAGCGCGCCTCACGCGCCAATGGCGCTAGGGCGCAATCTCATCCAGGGGGGGTGCACTTTGTTTAAAAAGGCCGCACTATGCATCGGAGGGGTCATGAAGGCTGATAAAGAGTAGTAAAAGTCATACAGTATACCAGTGCCATAGATTGGGGATCGATAGTGAGAAGCCTGGCATGCTTCGTCACACATTGAGAACTCTTTTTAACCCTCTGGACCAGGCCCCCAATGAGCTGATGTTGGTATACATCGTGATGGAAAATAAAAGAAATGAATTCACAAATATCACTGTACTTGTATATGCAAACATAAGCGGGTGGCTCCACATGTGGATCCTTTTATTAAGTGTTCCGAATTTGAAACAATTGAATAATAATTTATTTAAGAGTAATAGACTTTTCAAGACTGTAGACTCTTACTTCACTCAGACATTCCTGATGCGAGTAATTATTAGAGCTGAAGGAGTTTCTCCTTCTATGAAACTGACATCTTTGATAGCAATTCACGGAATTCTTCGGGTTCTGTGACCATGTATTTTGCGATAGTTTCTTTGCCTTTCCTATGGGAGACATGTACTGTTGCTACAACGGGCGGCTTTACTTCACCTTGAGCGTTTTTTTTGGCATTTGCTTCTTCATTATGAGCTACTTCAAACATGACTTCATCTGCTGGATCTAATGGTCAGAGTCTGGTATCAGTACCAAGAAATGTTAAGCGTTTTTGAAGTACTGATCGTACGAACCGTCACCGCCTATCAGAACGAAATCAGGATGTGGCATATTCTTATAAAGTGATTGAACTGCCTCTCGCTTGCTTAGATTCTTGGACTTAACTTCCAAAACCATATTACCTATACATGCCAACGAAAGTGAGAAGACCATATGACGAGAACGATGGAAAAGGAGGTCTGGGGATCTCAATGGAACTCACCGAGGATTGTCACCAATGGTAAGCTTCTTTCTTCAATATGCAGATCCAGAAAGGCTTTCAAAAACTCTGCTTCACTCTGGTAGATTAGATCGATATCCTTCTTTGCCTGCGCTGCGTCTGAATTTCATCATGTTAGATTGGGATTGCAATATCAAGCTGATTTTGCTTTGCACTCACCGTTAGTCATTCTCTCCTGGTTGGTTCGATCCTGTGTATGCGCGACTCTATAATGGTAGGCTAATCCGTAATCTTTGTCTTCGATGTGTGAGTGGGGGACGCTAGAAGACCAAACTAACAGAAAACATTGTCAATCGTGATCCTTACAATCTCATCTGAAAAGAAATAGAGTTACCTTCCATAATTGTCTTTATTCTATCAAGGGATGATTTATCAAATTTCATCGTTTCCCAATGCCCAGAAATAGGATCACGTGTAGCTGCACCATAAGCAGCTTTCAATCCCAGATTCTCAACTGCTCCAAAATGCTTTTGCAAAAAACTTTTATCTCTTCCGGAAACTAACCAAACCATGTTGTTTTTGTTTTTGCTAAGTGTTTTAAGATCCGATATCAACTCTAGCGATGGTGTTGCTGCCTCAGGCTTGTCCACGAATTCACGAAGAGTTCCCTTGAAAAGTTCAAAGTTTCATCAGTCTCAAAGATTCTCTGGTGTTTAATTTTGGTAGATCGGAATCAAGATTTTAGCAAGCGTGGCTCAAGAACTTCTCTTACATCATAATCAGAAATTATCAATCGTGTGCCTACTGCCCCTTTGTAAGCCTTGGTGATACCTTCCGTATCTAATGGTTTATTGATTGAAGATGAAGCTGGCTTAGGTACTTTCACTGGCCTCACGGTAGAAACGAGATTCAAGTCCTCGGTGCCTTTGGTAAGAGTAGTCTGTTTAATGTCCTCCAACACAGCGCGAAGTTTATATCCCACCCTCTGGACTTCTGCAAGGTCCCATTCATTTTTGTTGGGATCCAGTTCTTTGAACAGCCAAGCCGACTTTCCTCTTTCTTTTCTGGTCTGTATTTCTTGGAATATTTTACGAGTAGGTGGTCCTTGAAATTGATAACTATCTAGTTCGTGTCCCTGCAATTTTTTTATGAAGTGATTAAATGATTGGGTCGATTGCTGTTTGTTCATATCTGGAAAGCGCCTCTCACAATCATAGAGAAAAAAACACTCACGCCTTCAAAGACGATCACGTACCGCTCTGTGTTCTTGCGATGGGGTACCCAATTGAGTATTATATGTTGATCGCGGGACGTAGCAGTAGTGGCCGATGTTAACTGGTGAGTGGGAGGAGATGAATATGCTTTTAGATGAAGAGCTGATGGGCAAGAGATCGAAGCGGTCGCCGGAGCAAGGCAATCTTTCTTATCTGGT
The DNA here is from genome assembly GCA_022264835.1 of Melampsora americana. Lineage (NCBI taxonomy): Eukaryota > Fungi > Basidiomycota > Pucciniomycetes > Pucciniales > Melampsoraceae > Melampsora > Melampsora americana. Next base: position 47,401 of record JAIFHY010000201.1, read on the forward strand.
ATTATCAAATTCTCAGGACGCAAACTATTGTATCTGCGGTAAGGAGTTGGACTGAGAGGCTCATCATGAGCAAAGGTAAGACCTTTTCTCGTAAAAGATAATCTTCCATCAACAGTGAAAATATGAGCATTCACGATGACAGACAATATCAACTGAAAAATGAATGTGAAGTGCATGATGAAATTGTGATTGAAAATTCTTAGGGAGAAACGAAAGTAATCAAAGTGTGAAGATTATATAGTTGTCTGGCTTCTTATCAAATGCTCAGGTTCAATCAAAAGAATTCTTTAGAAAACAAGAGCCTGATGCTTTGGGTAGACAAAGGATAACCTCAAATTCATCCATGTAATAAAACATTCTGCGCTCACTGCAATGTTCGCTTGGGATATATCAAAAAAAAATCACGCTGAACTGCGCGCTATGCAAGTATCACTCGCACTAAAAACCGGGGTTATACTGCATGCATAAACACTCACGTGTGCTGAATGTATACCTCGAAAGTTTCATGTACAGGTTTGAAAGTGGCTGAAACATGTGAGAGCTATCGCAGATGACTTGATGAATATCTGGGGAATCGCGTTTTATGAGCACACCAGTGCATACTCACTGCATCAGGGAAACATTGCAAAACCAGTCTCTGAACTTGAAAGAACATACATCAAGTTGTGCATTCCAATGGCATTCCTTTGCTTTTTACAGTCTCTCTGATGGGTCCCCCTAAGTGTACGCATGGTGCAGACAAACAGCTGAAAACCAGCGTGGATATTTTTGGAAGCGCAGTCATTGAAAGCATCGGTCCGAAACGTGTGCCTCATCATCGCCGTACATAATCATGAAGGTGTAACGCAAATGCGGCAATGGTCTAGTAGGAGGATCCCGCTTCCTTGCTACACTTCGGCATCCATTCATATATTTTCGGGATGCCCCCGACCTGACGAGCTTTATGAAGCCATAACCCTCTTCCATCAACTCGCCTTTCATCTTGTAAAACGACTGCTATCTCCCGCCAGTCCGGATAAAAGAAGCGATGTCGGAATCTAACGGTTTGCAAGAGGCAACAGCATCGCGTTGGAAACTGCGCCGATTGGATATATGGATTTCGAAGTTGGAATTTGTCGTCTTACCGAGCATTAAACTTGTCTCGCGGAATTGCTGAACTCAAGACTTCGCTCGGAATCTCGATCGTCCCGACTGCTACCCCCCTTTTTCGGATACACAAGATGCTTGAATCTCTTGCCGAGATTGAATTTCGGGGTTTCTGATTAGGAGCATCCGCAGCCGTGCGGCGTGAACCGTGTCGTACGGAAATTTAGGGCAAAATCATCCACAGCCGATGCCCTAAATTTTCACGTAGCTAAGGGAATTTCCTCCGTGCGAGCCAAAATAGAAGGATTTCGTTCTATTTCGGCTCGCTTCCTAAATTCATCGGTACCTCGCTTCTCCCATGAACTCTCACTTCTACGACCGCACCTGCAAATCATCCCCCTTGATGATCAACTAGACCCATAACTCACCTTGCAAAATATGCTACAAGCCGTACGGTACGGAACCACGGCTGTGCATCGTTCAAAATTCATGCCTCAAACGCTTCCCTAAAGAATCTGTGTAACCCTTCGTACAATACAAATCTACGGCACGGCTGTGGATGCTGTAATACCCACAAACGGAAGGGGCTGCTGTACTTTTGCCTGGAGATTAGGGGCCCGGACCTTTGAGTGACTTTTAGGACCGATCAACCTCTTGCCGGTGACCTAGGCCCCAATTGGTATGGCTTAAAAAAACTCCGGAAAATAGATTAATGTTTGGAAACAATCCATTTTCCTCTGATACATCTTCCTCCTTTTGAAAAAAATGTTGTTTGTTATTGATTTTGCCCCACTTTTCAAAATCCATTTTACAGTCAATAATCCATTATTGATGGAATATGATCTGGAAAGCAGCTTTCAAGTATTCAAAAGAAGGGTTTCTGGGCCTGTTCTTCTGTACACCTTTGCAGACTGGCCTTTGAGTCTCCATGCTACTTCCTTGACTGTTTTATTGTTGTTGAGATCTCAAGATTTCATATCAGACTGGCAACTCATCAAGCAAATTTCTATAGTGACCAGCAGTTATGCTTTTTTTCAGAAACACCAAAGCATTTGTCCCAGACATAAACCACCTGACCTTGTAAAGTTGTCTAGGGTGACTTTACACAACTCTATTATAAAACAGGGTCATAAAATTTTGCAATCATGCAATTGTGGTGGTTAATGGCCTGGAAGCATCTGACCGTAAATGTCACATTTGTTGGGGTAACATTTTTTACAGACAAAGGCTAATTCAACATTGAATCTATGACAGAATGTATATATGCATTTCATACAGCCATGTGGTACACAAAGTCCACAGGCAAAGCAGATCACATATACTCTAAGCTCTGGAGTCTTTTTTTTCAAGGTCTACCTGGGAAATTGGTCAAGCTGGCAAGATTTGTGGTATTCTTTCAAATGGCCAAAACCCCATTCAAGCGGCTATCTAACAAAGATATCCAGATAGCTTCAGCTTGATCAATCCGCCTCTGCTGATCATATCTTAACGGCATTTTTGGTCATGAAACTCAAGCACAGGAACCAGCCTCACCTGCAATCACTCAGTCATTGTTTTGTGTTGGATTTAAAGGCACATAACATATCCAGAAAACCAAGATCATGTCTTAGCCAAAAATTCTAATATCAACACAATAATTTCATCACAAGAGAACCTCAACAATGGGATTTCTCATTCTGATACACCCCAAGTCCTTCATGAATGGGCCACGACTGGCCACCATCAAACTTCTCAACAATATTGTCCAAGCTGCAACACTCAGAACAAAACCTCATGCTCAGCCTTACAAGGTTTTCCACTCCCATCTGGTCTTCAAATACACCACCACCTCATCTACACATCCAGCTTGATACTGCCTATCTCCATCAAACACAACCAAACAAAGCATTCAAGATGATGAGAGGATGTAACTTACCTCACAAGATGATTCTGGATGGAAGGAAGCATTTAATTGATGTGCGGATGTTGTTTTTGGGATGGAGGTTATTATTGGTGTCAATTAGTACGTACAGTTGGATGTCTCCCTGGTGTATGGGGCCACAGTGGTATGGAAAATTCTGGAATAGAAACATTGCCTGACAGTGATTGGGGGACCATCACCTTATACATCTTGGGTGATGTATTCCCAAGCTGCTAGGCCAAACAAGGCTGCAGTCATTAAGACTGCCAAAATCAATATTAATCCGTCTCTGGGGCAAAAGGAGGTATTGGTTTTCACAAATGGTTGATGAACAAGGTGAGGCCCATAATTATTTATTTATTGGTTCATTCTTTGTCTCAGTATAAATTTTCATTGAACTGTTGGGCATTTAGCCCCTGGTGATTCTGAGAAAGACAAGAAAGAGGAAGAAGAAGATGTGCCACTTGCCAAGGGGCAAAAGGTAACAAACAAGTCAAATCCAATATACGTCAGCATTTTTCTTTCTTTCTTCAGATTGAAGTTTTTATTTGTCCTTAATGAAACCAATGTATGGTTTCATTCTGTTCTCCCGTTAAATTGGTCATTGAACTGCTTGGAATTTAGTGCCTGGTGATTCTGAGAAAGAGAAGAGAAATGATGAACAAGAAGTCACATTTAGAAAGAGGAAAAACACAAACAAGGTCAAAAACCAAAATACGTAAGAACCTTGATTTTGTCTCTACTGTTTGGAGTTCCCATTTGTTCCGTATTTGATACAGTGAATCAACAAAGCGTTAATATGAAAAGTAGGAAGAGGAAGATAGAGAAGGCAGAAGTATTGATGGACAAAGATGTACCATTGGAGGTTAAAGGTTGCAAAAAATCAAAAGGGTGGAAAGGATGGGCAATTGTGGAAGAACAGGAGGTGGAGTCAAAGGATGAGGCTTTGCAGGAGTCTGAAAGATCAGGAGCCTCTTTGCAACACACAAGTCAAAGCTTACCACCAAGCATAATATAGTGTAAGACTGTATTTCAGCTCAATCAACTTTTATTTAATATGTTCTATGAAAACACAAATGCTTGTAAAAATAAATAATATCAGAGAAAATTCAAGTTTTGCAGACAAAATGTTGACTGCAAATTAATGATGGTAGATGTATCACACCCCTTATAAAACCCAAGGAATCCTTCAAACTTGGGGCTCTACCGGGTCAAGACCAGTTTTCTCTTGAAATTTACTAGTAAATTGTTTTCCCATCCATCCACTTGAAGCCCAAATCCTGGATCTCATTGTTCACAGATCACATTTCTCTCATAGCCTTGCTAAGTATGATCTTTTCCTACCCATCTACTTAAACTCTCTGCCTCAATCTTGATCATTCTTTTCTGATTGCAATGTTTGTTTGTCTCCAATCAACTTTGAGCTTTTCACTCTGAAAGATGTCCAACAAGACTTGTACCTGATCAAAACTTGACCCTCCTTATTACACTGGCTAAGGATCAAGGTTTGGGACACTTTATAGATTTCTGTAGTGAATTCATATGATAAGTCTCTTGGAACAAACCACCAACGTGCTCAAGTTAAGAATAAATTTAAAGAAGAAGCATCAGATACAGTTATAGGATATTCAAACAGACCTAATACAAGGAATATCCAATCCTAGTACTTGAGGATCAAAGGGGACTGGGAAAAGTGGAAATGGGAATGAATTGGCAAGTTTTGTACTTACTGTACCAATGTACAATCAGTTGTAGCAAGTCCTGGATTACAGCACCAGCTTCCTGATGTTGATGACCTCTCTGGATGGACTAGTGTGACCTTTGTTCAGAGACATTTGGAACAGTTCAGATGCAAACTACGTTATAAATGTGTCAAAAATTAGATAGGAGGATAGAAACCAGCCAGCAACTTACTGAAACCAAATTAAAAATAGTGGAATTCAAGTCCAAAATTCCAAGCAGGGATTTGGCAACTCAAAGGTGATGCTGAAAGCACAAGTTAACCTACAAATAGCAAAAGGCTTTAAAAATCGTTCAAAGATAGCTAATCTAACCAACATGAACAGAAAAACAAATCCAGTACCAAAAGTCAAGCTTTATTTTGTGATTTCAAGTACAAATACAACTTGTGATACTTGTACATTTACATAACAGCTGTAAGTATTGAAATCATATCCCCAGAAGCTCCAAAGAGCCTTGAGGTGTCTTAAAGGACAAGGAACAAGTAAGTTAACTCAGCTCATCATGAGTTATCCAGAGTCTTGAAGCAAGGGGTAAGAATGCATTGCAAGGAGGTAAATCGGTCAAATACTTTGATCTGATTTCTGTTTGCCTGGCAAGCTGCGTGTGACTTACATGGCCAGAGTGTTCTGATTCAGAATCACCTTCAATCCTCAAATTCTCTCATCCAAAGGAGGTATTGAAGATTAAATATAAAACTGTAAGTACTTTGTACTTCAATCACTCATCTGATAAATCCAGCCAATTATGGTACTCAATTGATATGAGGTGTTCAAGGAGAATATAAGACAGATCAAGCAAAAAATTCTATCAAATTACCCATTGGTGAAGCATGGAAAAATACAACTATCCTGTATTACATTGTGTGATTGGATATCCAACTGATTCTCTTCTCTTTCTTTCCTTGAGCTGCAACGGGACTACAGCCTATAGATCTTCCATCTCCTTCAAACTTTTGTTTTAGGTACCAATTTTCCATTCCTCCCCTTACAAGCTATGATAGTAAATTCAAATCAGGACACATCAAAGTGATCAAGTTCAAAGTTCTAGATTGACTTACCAACCTTGTGGCCATGATATGTTGGTGTATGTGTCACCTTGACCCCAACCTCATCCATTTTGATACACATTTGAGAGTGAAAATTACCAGAGTTTTATCTTTTCAGACATCAAGAGAGATACACAATCCCAATTTATGTCAGAAGTCTGTACTCATCGTAGTTCCCAGCTTTTTCACAAAATGCACAATCAAGCTGTACCTTCATGTTTGGAACCACACCACAACCCAAGCCTTTTGACAATTTTGTGGCTATAGTTCAGCATGCATTAGTAGTGCTCATCAACTTCAAAGGAGGGATCACAGACGTCGGGCTTGGGCTTGAGTTCAGACTGGACCAATGTCGAAAGACCAATGGCTGCAACAATAGATGTAAAGATGACGGTGAATTGAAGTGATCAAGATATCCAAAAGTACATGATGGTGATGTTTAGATACCTTACAATCATGCTGGGCATTCAGAGTCACAAGACAGCAACGGCTCGGGACAACTTTCCAATGCTATGAGATCAAGTTCATTGGTACGCAAGATGCGACTATGGATGCCATTAATAAAAACTTGAGGTCAAAGGAAACAGGCGCCAACAGCGGGACTACTCCACTACACCACCCCCCAGAAATGGTATTTTAACCGAGTCGTGGCCCCGGTTGGGCGGCCGATTTTCTCTGCTGAGGGCTCACATTGAGCCAACGCGCTTAGACCGCGTGCTTTAAACCGGTTTCTCTGACTTCCGTTTGGAAACCAGGTGTTTCTGAAACCAGTTTCCAAACGTCCGGTTCCTTACGGAGATATTTGCCAACGTTGTGATTTGATGAAATTTATAACTTGCTTGGAAACGGACTTTGTGACACCCGATTCTCATCAGAGAATTCTTGACCGGTTTGAAAACCGCCTGATTGAGAACGGTTTTTTGAGAAACCAGTCCTCCTCGAAACCAGAACCAACCCAACTGGTGACCAGTTATTTCCTGGGGTGCTCCTCACTCGCTCCTTGCTCTTTGCATTCACAAAGAACACAGTAGTATTTGGATTTTAACAACGGTCAATTGCAGGACTGAAACTCAACTGACATGGTATAGACAGAGATCAAAGGAACGAATGCATGGGAAAACTATGGGCTCAATGAGCGAGGAAAGTGAGAAAGAGATACATATATGTGAAATACAGTGACGTATGGCAAGGATGGGATTGCGAGATAACATAGAATGAATCTGATAATGGGAGAATGTCATGAACAAAAGAAACAATGACAGATGGAACACCATCAAGTCGCCATCTCTTCCACTGGTGGTCGCCTCCTCATCAGGTTGCACCTCTCCAAATGTCAGGTTCAACTCATCCATAGTGTCTTGGATCTGCGTCTTGGTAGGCAAAGAAAGTTGGTTGTCTCCTTCAGCTCTTCAAAGGTCTTTGTGCCATCGATGCGCTCTAAGTCTGATTGCAAGACCAAGAGGAAGAACCTGTGAAGATAAAGAAAATGGATAAGAAAATGGATAAATAATGAAACTTATCACAAACAATGACTTGCGCGTAACGGTACCGTGTGCTCTGTGAGCGCAAATAGGCTAGCTGACAATCCACAACATTCCAGAAGGACCATCCTTCATACTCTGCAAAGTTCAAGCCCCAGTGGATGGCTTGCATCCTCTGTAGCGCAATTAAACATAGGACATTTGAGCTCCTTACTTGGAAAATCATTCGAACATCAGGCTTTTGAGCTTACCAGCCATGCATAGCAAGAGGTTCGCGCTTGATCGACATCTTGAAGTATCTCTTCACGCACACGTACTCGGCCACCGATGAGACCACATTCTTTCTGATAAAGCTGTTAAAAATGGGGGTATAGATTTGAGTTGAGTAAGACTGAAAATTAAGAGATACAACCGGAATTTAACCTACCTTGACAATTACTGTGTCAAGCATGGGGACGTTGGCGTGCGAGCCCACTTGGACTTGGTTGGGAAGGTTGATGTGGGTGAGGAGCTGGGCTGAGTCAGATAGTGTGTGGATAATGTGTAGTATCATCAAATCCATACATAACTGACCACATCATCAAAATTTTTCGGACCTCTTTCAAAACCACGTTCATAGTTGATTCCAAAGTGCGAGTATGTTGAGGATCCGGATTAGTTCCATAGCCAGGTGGTAGAACCCGGTTCTTCCACTCAGAGGGATTGGATAACATCGCACTCTGCATAGCCCATTTAGTTTTCTTTCATGGGAGATGCAGAAGGATGAGACAATGTACCATAGTCTTACCATATAAACACAAGGGCAACTGATCTGTGCCTCCATCTGGGTCAACTCGCCCGGTATAAGCTTGGACATCTCCACCCAAAATGCATTGCGTGGCTAACAAACGCATGCTTGCTATTTGGATTATTGGGGTGCAGTAACATGAGAACCAGAGTCAGTCAAGACAGGAGCAAAAATTGAATGACTTACTTTGAGTTCAGCACCGTCAGCTTTCCAAGTGGATCCATCAGGCAAAGCACCTGGAGACGAGGAAATTCGTTTGATTGCTTCAACTAACTCAAAGCGGGTCGCATCAACCTCTTGACGCACTGCAAGGATAGCCACTACACAGGACAGGAACTGGTCATGGGTGCTTCAACCTACAAATCGACAGTATGTGTATCTATGATTGTGAGATAAGTAAGCTAGAGATTAAAATGGGCAGGTGGCTTACATTACAAAGGAAGCGACCCATGCTCATACTCTCATCTTCAAGGCGTGAGCGTGTCGCCAATTGATTAAAGAGAACTAAACGGGTACCGCTCAAGTGAGTGGGACCTCTGATAGGGGTTGAGGTCGATTGAGCGGTAGCTGAATTGGCGTGCAATGCAGTTGTATTTCTCTCTAATTCAGCTTCTGCTCATGCAAATGGCAAGAAAAATTGAGCGTAAGTGAAAAGGTTTGAGCAAAGATGGATATAGAAGCAGGTACTTACGATCTTCAATAGCATTCATGATTTGAGTCTTGAGATCCTCTGTGTGATTGTTGACAAAGTTGAAGTCATCAAGGTCTGGCTCATCGGCCGGTCTGGAAGGTTCAGCCTGTGGATGGAGCCGCCTCCTAAAGAAGGAGCAGGCATTTGTCTGGACCGATTCAACATCATTTGAATTCGGCTTCCAGGAACTTGATGTGGTAACGCTTCGGCAGGCTGACTCGGACACGTTTGACCAGTTGTGGTGTGATTGGAAGAACCGCGCGAAGTACAACCTGGGGGGCTAAATGATTGGCTATTGGGTCTCTTGTATGGCTTTGCTGCTTGATTTGTTCGCGGCGCCATGAGGGTAGGTAGAGCAATAACGTTCGAATTGAGGGTGTTGAGAAGAAGTTGTGGTGAAGATAAAGAGAAAACACAAAGAACAAAAATTGAAAAGATTGCAAAAAGAACAAAGTTAACAAAAATTAAATAAAGGAAATGGTGCACTGAGCGTAATAACATCAATCATCAAGTTGCTTCAATATTCCATTGGGGGATGTTGACGTCACTCAATTATGGCGGCGGTATCAATTCTCGTGTTAGCTTGCAATGCTTGCAATTAGCGTCATTGTATCCTTCGAAGAGGGAGAACCAAGGAAAAGGAAGACCAATGGTCTCATTGCAGCCTTTAATCCTTTCTCATTCCAACATTTTCTATCTCTAACATAAGAAAGACAATTCCTTCTCCTTTTCAAATTTGAACATGAGCTTCCACCACCAAGAAACACGCTATCACCCTGCGCTCACTCAGAATCAAAACCTGACTGAAATAGAAAGAAGGCAACCGCTAAGCAAAGCATGCTCAATCGGGTGGTAAAAATTCACTATTTACTGACTGAATATGATCCTTTTAGACTCAGAATTCCATCCGATCAACTCAATCATATTCCGGTTTTGTCGCGGCTTGAGGGAGAGCGTTGGTTTAGAGTGTAAGGCACTCTTTTTATGCGAAAGCTAATGATCAAACGCATGGTGCTAATGAACCATTGTACTGAATTCAAGACCAGTTTATCAAGATATGCTCAATGAGAGTGTCGGTCACCCTTTCAAGGTCAAAGGCCCTGAAGAGTTGGACGCTATAGTTGTCCTCATGGTTGGCAATCTAGAAAATAGATTTGATTACGACCAACTTCATCACTTTGTGGAACTGCTACACACAAGCACAAGCTCCCCGTTCCAACATTTATTGACATGACTACAAATCATCATTGGGGAATATTGGTTTATCATAACCTTCCAAGAAAACGGATGAGTGAGATAGAACATGCTAAGAGTACCATGCATCTTTTACCTTTCAACCCACCGATAACTTTGGCGAGTGAGTATTGTTGGTATCCTTCCACGTCTCTGCTTGGTCTGGTGAATCCCTATATGGACTGGGGTGATTCCTCTCAGGAAGAAACCTCTGATTCCGATGGATATCATGTGTCATCCCAAGAGGGGCCTTCAACTCGTGAATCTTCTGTTCAAGAAGAATCCTCTAATTTTGAATTCTCTGAGGATGATGAGGGATGGGCCTAATTGTACTAGCTTCATATTTTCTCTCTAGTTTTTTTTCCTTTTTGATTGTCTTTAAATTCTTATATTCACTTTGTCTTTTGTGGTCTTTTTCCTTTTTATGTGGATTTTAATCATGCCTTTGTTTCAAGTAATCATATATTGATTGTGAATTTCAACATTCTAACAATAAAGTATGAAAGGCATCTAATAAAAAATTATCAGAAACTGAAGAATTAATTAATGAAAACTTATTAACTGATTTATCATTCCAAAACGTTTAAACCAATCTGAAATCATAAACTACATTAACTTATCATCTGGAATTATTCACCAAGTTGATGGGCCAGGCAAAGGGCCATCAAAGCCTGCATTTTGCACCGGTGATGCTGATTGATCCTGACTGATGACCTGTGTTCTCCTTTTCTTACCCACGTGGCCAGCTTGGCTAGCTATATACTTGTCCTTCATCTTTTGACTGTGTCTTTCTTTTGCTTGATCTTTCTTTCTTAAAGTCTGCTGCCAGACGTCAATTCCCTTTTTCACTGCAACTCTCCAATCATGAGGGCTCACTTCATTGAATGGTATGTTTGCCCAAAACCTATGAATCTCGCAAGAATAGAAGGAACCTGAATTGATGATAAAGTCTTTGTTCGGTTCATGGACAACTGCAAAATCCATCTTTTTTGAGAGACGCCTTTCAATCATGATAGATTTATTCTTGCTGACTTGACACTTGCTGACGTGACAGTTGTGTTGAACATTTAGAACTCCTTCGATCTCCTACAATTGATTTCAGGGTTAATGAAAGCTTTTACAGGATGGACCCTTCTGGTACTTACAGCTGGATTGATCCATATAACCGAGTCACTTTCGGCGAGCTCACGCATGCCGTAAAAACCGTTCACCTGGCCTAACAAACAAAGATTTGCCTGAACCTTTGTTTGATGTAACAAACAGCCTCCAACTGCCCATATGTTGAGAACCCGAGCTATTTGTTTACTGGTGCTAGTGTTAATCTTCTTGAGTGAGACAAATACCTCCGAAGCCACCTTTTGTTTGTTTTTCAAAGTTAATGACTGAGGATGCGCCAGTCTTTGGCTGTGAATTCTTCACAAATGTCCTTTGGAATTCTCTCGTTTGCATTGAAAGGCTGTGGATCACAGGACCCTTGAAGGGAAGGAACTTCTCAGCATTGAATTTTTAGTTACGATGAAAAGAGTTTATGCTTACTGCCGAATTCAACAGAATTTTCCTGATTCCATAAGGCATTGAAACCTAATGCCCTTTGGAATAAGCGGTTATTCCGAAATGTCTCCTGAACTTTCCGCCCCGCATGTATGTACGTTTTTAACTTGTGATCGTAAATATGAGATCCAGCGCCGAAAGCTCGCATGAGTCTATTGTTGTTGCATGAATTTGCAATGTCGCGGCCGGGACTGAGATGGTTGGAGTGAATTGATGACTCGCGGGTGTTTCCATTATATGATTCAAAATTTTCGGTAGCAAACAGGCATGGAGGTCCAAACTGATTGATTGCATCACATAGATGTATGAGCATATGGAATTTCGGTTTGTTGCACCACTGAGCCGAAAGTTGTATGATTGCTTTCAAGAATATCCGGACTAGGCGTTGAAGATTCTCCCGGTAAGTCTTCACATCTCCTATATCTGTCTGAAAGATGTACGGAGCCAGATGTGAGAGCGCTTTCCAAGCCTCGTTCCTCATTGGACATGTTGCACTCCAAAAAGATGAATGGAGCACATTGTAGTACTGTCCGAAACTCCTTACCATTGAGACTGAGGAAGTTCTGGATCATTTCTTGGCTGGATTGGTGGAATGTTCAAACCGGATGTGTTGAATGACCTCCAACGGCCCCACACGTCGTTTCTTTTGCAGAACATGAATTCATTTGGTGGCGCATTAAGTATTTGCAAACCCCAAGCAAAATGACGTGCAATACCTCAACTGGGGTATCGCGATGGCCATTGAAACCTGTGTAGAGAGTGAGCATTTCAGCCATCGGGAGTCAACCAAGTGGACACAGAAGACTGACCTTTTAATTGTAGAAATGGATTGAAGAGACGGTCTCCAAATTGGCCATTCAGATCATCACAGAAAGTTGATATTTGTTCAACGGATACTGATGAGTCGCGATGAAGGTCTTGGACCATCTTAACAAATGACATGTTGAGTGCATCCTTGACGAGTTCAGAGGATTTTGTATCAAATTGCCCAATGGTACCTGGCTTTTGAGCCATATGCCATAGTTCATGTGTTGCTGCGATTGTCTCTGACCAGTTGCGTGTTGGTAGTGACGCCTCCACGTCAACAAAACATGTTAGCAATGAATTCGGGTAGCATTGACTTGAGTGGAATATCAACATTCAAGCTTACCTTGTTCCCTGTT